>KK120219.1:342574-392325 GCA_000611955.2 Stegodyphus mimosarum
CATAAGATCTATGAAAAATTTAACTTTAAAAAAAAATTATATACAAAGTAATAAACATAGTACAATATCAGTTTATTTTTTAATTTAATTTTATGAGCTGTAACATAAAATATTTGCACAGCAAAATTTTGGAAGCTAACAAAGGAGAAATATGAGGATAAACATGCACTGTTTTATGAAAATCATGCTTTTTCTTTACTACTTGTGACATCTGGAGTCCTTTTATTAAGTATCGTTGATACGATGGTAATTTTACTATACGAGCATCATTTTCAGATAATAACACAACTCAGAAAAGCTAATAATTGTGCAAAGATATAAATGCCTTACTATGGGAAGTAATTCAGAGATGTTAACCCATAGTTTTTTAAAAGCATATGGTGACAAGCGTCTCACACTGTATTTTTTCTAAAACTTCCAAAACTTTGATTGCCAATTTTTTCCCTGCTTTCAGTAACAAATTAATACTCAATTTGAGTAATTTTAGTAAAATATAATTGGATGTAGCGGCTATAAACGTCCTGATCAACGAAAAATAAAAAAGGTGAGTTAATATTAAATAAACGTTAAAAAATGGTTATACTTGTGATAAACGGACATTATATTATTACATTCATATGAATATTTTAAAAAGATGAAACACATAATGAAGTAAAGCTTTATTATCGCCTGGAAATCTAGCGTACTAGCGAATCTTAGCCATCAAAAATTCAGCTAATCCTTATAATTAATTTATCCTACTTAATGAGCAAATATTCTTTTCACAAAAGAAATAAGAACCATACTAACGCATTATTAGTACGAAATTGTGATTAAGCATGGAAAGTTTAGTGTCGCCATCTGTTGGCCAGTCGTTGTGTATTTTCAGTCAAAAATGCATTTCGGCAGCCATAAACTTTTACAAGCGGTATATTTAGCAAAATAAGATTCAACGTTAATACGTACTTAAAAGCTTTTATAGTTTGCCAAAGAAACATACTGACTTAGAGTTCATAATAACTGAAAGCAAATTAAAGAAGTATTTTGTTATTTCACATTATAACTATTTTGTTTTTTCAGAAAATGCAAAGATACCTTTAAAAATAATGTGAAAATTTAGCAGAAATTTCACTATTGCTTCGATCGAATAGATTTCATTTCTGTTGACTAATTTATGTTTCAGTCATAATTCTTCTCACAAAATCCAGTTATGCTTAAAACTTGCATATGTAATGCCCATCCATTGCAGATAATGAACATAATTTCAAAACCGTTCTTCGCAAACAAGCATGAATTTCGATACGCTAAAAAAATTTCGTATGAACAACTAAAAAGGGAAAAGACTTCTGGTAACAAAAAATGTAGGATTAATTAGAATAATGCTTGATATCGGTGTTATTACTAGCGAATTGGCAGTGAATACAGGGAATCAATTTATCACACATAAAAAATTTCCCTAATTCGAAACCAAAATCAATTATATGTTCTGATACATGAAACTTCGTTAAATCACAGCAAATTTCATAAACTCATTACTAACGGAGGGGAAAAGAAAAATTAAACAGAAATATGATATGATAATAAATAAAGGCAAAGAATAATAAATAATTAGAAAAGAGTAAAAAGAAAAAAATAATAATAATACCATTCGTATATACTCCCAATTTCAGGGAATATTCTTTGACAAAACTAATACGATATGGACACAGTTAAATACCAGAACCATTCAGCTGCGACTAAAAATGAGTGGATATATTACCTTAACGTGTGGTTTATAACTATGGCAAACATGGACTTACCTAAATTCCATAAATTATCATGACAATCATACGGCCTGGCAATTGTAGTTAATTCTGACCTTAAGACATTTATCATTTATACAGCCTTTATATCGGCAGTTTTCAGAGGTATTGCCCTACGAACTTTCATCAGTCCTTTAATTTTTCTTTGAAATTAAAACTATCCGCTTCTTAACTGAGGAATTTAAAAGCAATGTACCTATTTTTTAATAATCAAATCCTGACTTTTTATAATTCATACATTTATAATATATTAAACAGATAATTTTTATGAATATTTGGATAATTTTTGTTCCGAGAAGAATATGAGTAGATTGAATAATGGTCCGTGATATCGTTGTACGCTTTTCCCAGGGCTGACGTCACAATATGTCTTCCCTCTCGGGCGTCTTGATTTTGCATGCCATTCAGTATGACCCTCAGCAACCCACTGATTCTATATTCGCATGACCGTGGTTGGATGTCGACCAGACCGACGGGCGATATCACGAAACGATAATCCACGCTCTCAATAGGCAACGATCCTGCTTCTATCGAATTCCAACACTTGTTGGCAAGCATTTCTTATTATTATTCGAGGCATAACACGATAATATGAGCAAACTCCGACCTTACAGTGCTTTCCGAATGAGAAATCCACTACACAACTTTCTTTCGTGCGGTGTTTCAGATGTCGTTTCTCCCTCCTGCGTCGTCTAAATGCGCTGAAATACTAATCATTTTCATATCCCAACATCTTCTTTCTTTCATGTGATTTTGACGTTCATCAGATCATTCCTTTCTGGTGTTGCAATTTTAATGGCCAGCAGTGTAGTTTTCACGATGCTCTTTCGAACCATCGGTGACCGAATGGCTAAGACCCCTGAACACTAATAAATCATGATTTTCTTCAGGTGTAAAGCGAATGCGAACTGCTGTCTCTTAAAAAGTCCTCCCCGAAGGCAATCCTTTTTTACCGGCAGCTCTGGTGTGCTTCGTCTTAATTAAAATCAGCCAAAACAGTAACCACGATGCCTAAGTGCCGTTTAGATGTATAAATTGCTTTATACTTCGATCAAGTTAAGCTAATGGCTGAATAAAATAGTTGGTATTTAAAAACATGCTTCTGCATATACATTTGAACGATTAGAAAGTGCAATAAGAATAAGTTAATGAATAAACGCAATCATAATCCAAATAAATGATAAATAAATGGAATAAATAAAACTAAATGCATGCATTAGCTCCAAAACAGCCTTGATCTTTTAATTTTTCTTTCGGATCATTATTTTATTTGCCAATTGTGTAACTGTGAATTCTTAGAATAGAGAGGGTGTAATTATTGCTCTCAAGCCATTTTACAAAAGATGTAATAACTTTTCATTCAAATGCAATAAAAAACATATGAGTACATTTTTAGAAATAAAACATTACCTACGCCATAGCTTTTCGCATATTCCATCGTTATACAAAATTCTTTTAGATATAATTTTCACAGTTACATTTATGTCATAGTTAAGATTTTAAGAGTTCTTCCTTTTCACAATTAACAACAATACACAAAACAGAAAGAAGATAACGGTTCGATTTCAGTAATTACTTTTCATGACGGTCAAGAAACTAATGTGCCCGTCCGGATACATATATTTGAAATGAAATAATTAGCATCATTAGCAGCAAACGCAAATGGCGCTCGGAGAGAAAGAGAATGAATATCTTGAGTTCTAGGGCGACAAGGGAATGGAAGAGCTGGTTTGAATACCTTTTCCCTTATGCTTTCGGTTTAAATTAAAGACCACAGTTGCAAATGATTTAACTTTTAAAATGACTTTTGAAGAAAACGATGACCTAATAAAACACCGCGAAAAAGGATCCACAGCGAAATGCTCCGCCATTTGTCATTGAAATGGTACAACTACTCCAGCCACCTCTTTTTACTTTTTTGAATCGTAAGTCTACAACAGAATTGTTTTATAACGTTAATGGATGGATTATATTAATAAAGGCTTAATTCAGAGTTCCATTTACTACATCATGACGATCGGGCTCGAAAGACTATCTCCTAAGAAGTTTTTCATAAGTTTGCTTTTATATCTGTTCCTGAAAAATTTGCACCAGTTTTAGAGACGCATTTAGTTGCTATCCCCTCCGAATCATTATCCAATGTTAATTAGTAACCTACTTCTGCCTGACCTCTTACTCCATTTATTTGGCCTTTTCCTGAATGAATACCTTACTATAGTATGGTTAGCTTTCGCTTGAATAATACGAAAGCTTCGTCTTTTTAAGTCTGCCATTAATACGAAACTTCAAGTGTAAAATTCATAAATATTGCACGCCAAATTTAATTCTGCGCTTAGAACTAAAATATGTGCGAATATTTTCGTCTTCAGTCCGCTAGCCGTTTTGGGGAAATATCAGAAGCCTGTCGAACCCTGAGGCAGCTTCCTTAGGATTTACGGGTGACAGTGTAAGCACCGCCGTTCGATCATAGTTGGAAGTCTGTCATTAAATGTATGTGTCATATCGACGTAGTACATACATTGTCACCTGTACCACAGTCAAGTTTAATTTGAACGAATCTTTCACAGTTAGATTCTTAGAATATAATACGCATATTTATTATTTATTTGCTATCATTTTTTATAGATTACAATAGTTTCATTGATGAAACGGAATTTAAAATCAAATGCAACTAAAGAAAGTATGATTTTCTACTTCTTTTACAGACTAGAACGAATCGGAGAAACATTACAAGATATAAATATAGCATTATAATATTATATATTACAATATATAAATAGAGCATTATAATATTATATATTACAATATATAAATATAGCATTATAATATTATAGTATATTACAATATATAAATATAGCATTATAATATTATAGTATATTACAATATATAAATATAGCATCTATAAATATAGCATTCTTTTAAAAAGAAAACTGCGCACAATACATAAATCAAAACTCGTATGGCTTTCATACGCACGTTTACACACAAAAAGGGTTTACTGTTGCCACATTTTACAATACAGATACGTACATACATTTCATATTTTACAAGCAATATAGTTATGCACTTCAAAAACAGAAAATTATAGTTTTTGATGGCTTTTTAAAATAATTTTTTCAGCTTTGTTATATATTGTTGGGGGGGAAAGCTAGTCAAATAACTTAGCATTATTCCTGGTTCAATGAAAATCACATTTGCTCAGTGAAATGCAAATCATGTAAAATAAAACAAATAAAGTTTATTACTATGGAAATTCTTGTTTACTAACTAAAACTATAAAAAGGCCACGAAAAATAAGTTAAGTTTAAAAAGTTTGCCTTTTTATTTATTTTTATTATTATTATTTTTTTTAATTTCCTCATATTTCTTATAACTGATGAAAAATGGGAGGGGGAAAAACCTTACGATAATATACATATCATCACAATTACGCATATTTCTTAAAACAGAAAAGAAAATTATTCGAGAAAACTTTTAGGAAAGAAAACTAGATTAAGCAGGACATATAAACAAACAATTACCACAGACGTAGCCTTCCTATAAAGTACCAAGATGGAAAACGATCACGGAAACACATCATTAGAGACCAGACAACGGGATTTAACTACTCAAAATTATTTTCCAGACAAGTTTTCAATAAACATTAATTTTACAGGAATACGTAACTTTATAATCTGCATATGAAAATAATAAAAAACCATTTATATGAATAAATCAGCACTATAATACTCATGTATAAAAAAAATAATCATTCCACCTATTTCGTTACATAGCATGCGCGTATCTATCTATCTAATATATATATATAAGATGCAAGTAAAAAAAATGTATGTAAATCAAAATTATAATTTAAATTAGCAATAGCCCCTTAATTTTTTATTTTAACTTGTGTATTTCCCCTCCCTATTCTAAAAATAGTAATAACTTTTCTGGACTGAGTCAGTTTTAGACTATGACTTTTACATAATGATGATGACGTAATTAATACGGAACTAAAAATTTCGAGAACTGAAACTTTTCTCTGAATAAGCTAATATTCCGGATAACTACGCACTTGCTTTCTGCACCTCGGTCTAGATAGACTGCTGCTTGCTGCTTTTCTTCTTGTTGCAACAATATCAAAAATGTAAAATGTTTGAAATAGGCACGATTAGATTGCCAAGTGAACTGTGGCCGCAAAATACAATCGAAATAAAAAAGAATATTTAATTTGACTCGGCTGCCAAATTTGCTGTTCATTATGAATCAATATCTACGCTACCAATATTTCTAAAACATCATTGTATTTAGTCGACAGTAGATTATCTTAAGTACAGGTACACTAATGGAAAATTCATCTATGGAGTTATGGAATTGCACAGAATGTGTTAATGACAAGGATTTGCTACCGAACATACTCCTTAATTATTCTCGTTTAATACTTTAAATAATTATACCCCTGATGAAACGGTTTGAAGCATTAAACTACGAATAATAAGCCGCAGTTTATCATTAGTGGTTTTAAAATAAAATTTTTTATTGCTTATTTTAAAATTTATTTTTAAAGAAAAGTTTGATTATACTTTGTTTTAATTGCTTAAAAATGTTTTGCTAATTTTTGCTTAATCAATATTTTCAGTTGCAATAGTTTTTTTGATCTTCCAGGACAGCATAATATTTTTCTAGTAAAGAATTTTATTTTGTAAAATTTAATTTTCAGCCTAACTACTGAAATCCTAGATTTTATTGTTTTATTCTTAAATCCTAATTTTTATAATTTTTTAAATGCACTGGTTTCCAAAAATTATTAAAGAAAAATCACAAAAATAGCGATAACTCGTTCAAAAATAAGCCAATCTGTATAAAATTTGAATATATTTTTAAATAAGAACTGCTGAGTAAAACTGCAGTATGCAAATTAGGGGCGCAGCAATCGAAATACGTCATCTGAGAGGACCATAAAATGCCATGTTTCAGAGCAAGCCTGCAATTTTCACAGTGATACTGAGGTAAGAAATCTGCGATAACCAATTTATAACAATGTTTTCCAAGCATCATTTCCCCGAAGATCTCCGATGGAGAGCTATTAGGAGACTAGAGGCAAGAGAGACAGACAGAAAAAGTCAGACAGAAGTGGACAGATGGCTAAATGCGAGTCCTTAGGTGGTTCAGAGACTTTGGCAAGAATTTCTAACTAGATTCGGCACCCAGGAGGTTCAGCCAAGGATCGCAAACCACTAGGACAAAGCGCTAATGACCGATATTTGTTGTTATGCACACGACAGAATAGAATCGCATTTCCGACTCAACTCAGATCCTCCCTTGCTGCAGCCAACGGAAGGTTGGTGTCAATGTTAAACAGCGCGTAAAAAGCTTCACGCATGCAAATGACCAGACCGTACGCGAGGGCACCAGTCATTTGCGTGCCGCTTACGTCACGTCACAGAAGGGAACGTTCGACGTGGGAAACGTTTGACGTGTTGAACGTTCACGTCAACATGCCCACTGAACAGCTGATCAATGGAAGGCTATTCTCTTCACGGATGAGTTCAGTTTCAGCCTCCAAAGCGGTAGTATGAGTTATTTTATTTGGAGAGAACCTGGAACTTGTTATCATCCACCAAGCATCCGTGAAAGAGATAAATGTGGAGGAGGCAATGTCTGTATTTGGGGTGGTATCTCTTTGGGTGGATTCGCAGACCTCCATGTCTTCATGGAACTATGAGAACCATGAATGCTCAGGCCTATAGAGATGACATCCTTGTTGCTTATGCGCGCCCTTACGCCGGGGCAATAGGTGATAATTTCCTGCAACAAAACGACAACACTGTAACTCACAGGGATCATCATGGATGATTACCTTCAGCAGCAAAAATTTCAGCTCATGGAGTGGCAGCTCGATCATCGGACCTGAATCCTATCCAGAATGCTTCGGAGGCTTTAGGAAGACGTATAGCTGCTCTCAGTCCTCATCTTTAGATCCTTGCCACGCTTGCAAATGCTTTGCAAGAGCAATGGCTCTCACTTCCTATGGAACTGAAAGACCGCATGATTGACAGCATCGCACATCGTTGTATGTATTGTACTGCTTCTAGGGAAAATCGTACTCCATATTGAAGGTAATTTTCCTATACCAAACTGACATATCCGATTTGTTCATTTTATACAAATGCTAATTTCTATTATACCATAATTGTCTGGTAATTTCTTTTCATGTTATTTTATACCTTACTATGTGTTGTATATTGTGGGTCAGTTTCATTAAATTCTACATGTAACATTTCAAGTAATCGTCATTTTTGAGATTTTTCCTTAATTAATTAATGATTAAGTGAATTCCTTAATTAATGATTAATAGAATAGCCCGGAATGAACAATTAATGGTTAATATGTGTGCTGTGTACACAATATATATATATATATATATATATATTATGTGCGCTGTATATATATAATATGTTAACACGCATATCAAAAGTGGATTCATTCAATTCACTGAGCTAATTAGAATTTTCTCATGGTTGGTTAAAAGACTGATGCAGAATATACGAAGGCTACTTGCCTAAGCTGAAGGATCCTTTCGTAGTGAGCTAAGGAAAAGTGACTAGCATTTACAGGCGTAAGTAACCCAGGATCGAACTACCAGTTTTCAGCTATTTTACCGCTCGACTGCTGGTGGGTTAAGATAAGCCTTATACATGCGACCGAAAGTCGTTGGCGGCTCCCACTTGATGTTACGCACTCCGCGTACAGCCATGTCACAGAATGTTGACACGTTTCGGACTTACCCCATCAAGCCAAGACATGGGCAAAGTTCAAACACTGAACATGTTTCCGGATTGCTTTCATCAGATGCAAATGTTATAGGATGAAGGATCTCGCAGAGCAGCAGACTTGTGCTCAAGAATTCCTAAACCAGCGTATGGAAGATGAAGATTATTACTTACGAATTCTCTCACAATGATAACGGGCATTTCAACTTCATTTAGGCAGCTTAATATGATGAACTATGCTTACTGACCTAGGTCCTAAAGACGTCATTGCTGACGCCACTGAATGATGCAAAAGGAAGCACGTGGATTGCAATGTCTGCTAATTTCCTTCTGTGTCTATTGTTTTTCAAAAAATACTTGCATATCATCCAGTATTACAAACACATTTGTATATGGAATAATGTAGGTAGACACCAATGCTGTCTACCTACATTATTCCTCAGTTGTGGATACGCAGTACTCTGCATAATGTCATTTTGATGAAGAATATTGCGTCACACTATGCGACCATGAGTGTGAAACGAGTGTTTTAAAATAATACGGGTAATCACAACATCTCGTGTCATTATCAATTCGGACATCGCTTCCCCTTTCTTCCTATCAATATGGCAGCGAGCATACGCTAACGAATTCTTACGGCATTGGGACAGGATTCAAGCCCTGGGTAAGGCTGAAATGTTTTTTTGACATGACGGCATTTGAAATCAGTAAAGCAGAAAGTCTTCTCGGGAGGTTGCTCAAAAGGAAGAAAGATACAAGACTTTCATATTCCCTCCCCAGGAAAAGATTCGATTAAAATTGGAATGGAATTTGAGTAAACAGAAATCGCATGCTTTACCGAAATCAAAATCATCATAATCCGCTCCTTCCTGAGTTAACACCGAAGGAACCCTCCACCATACTCAGCTTAAATCCAGAATTCAACAGAAGAATTTCAGTATACTTCGTGTCTTAAAGAAAAACACCGAGCATCCAAGAAGACGCGTCTCTGCAGTCTCCATCGAAAACAACACGCAATGTGTCCTTGGTAATAACAGTAAACAACACCAAACACAAGCTTTGTCTGTAATAAATTTTCTCTTACTTTTGAAATGCTCTTTTTATTTCATTTATTATTTGTCTTCTGCTCTTATTGTCAGTTGTAACGGGTTCCTCGCTTTCGAGGTAGTCGTTAATTAGCCAAACTATTTTATGTCCACCCAGTACTTTAAATATGGAAAGTACCACGAAAATCCCGCGTAGCCCTTCCCTGAGGAAGGATCTGAGCCCGCATGAAACTACCAGTTTTCAGTTGTCTTACCCACTGGCCATTGGTGGGCAAAACAGTTCACGAAAAGGTAGTTTTCCCACTGCAGCGTAAACTATTAATTTGAAATGCTTCCTTCTGATTAAACACGCAAGCACTGTTTGTCTCTGAATTATGTTTTATATATGCGCAAAGTATTTAGCATATATTTTCCATGCAGAATCTACACACTATTTTCATTCTCTTTGATTCTATCATCCTTCCTAAATACTCTTAACATCTCCTCGGGATATCCTGGAGATGGTCCTCATTTAGCGCACATGCGCAGGATATCTCTCTAACTTCCCAAACACATCCTTCCAAGTGCTACAAGTCGTATGCCAGTATATCCCGACCACATCCTCGCTAGATCAAATCCACAATGTAAATCTGATGTTCTGTGGCTTTAAAGTACTACTTACTACATCCTCAGGACATCCCAGAATATCCGCTTAACTTTTAAAACATATTTTACCGGGTGCTTAATCTTACAATCTGGTATATTTCCTGGACACCTCCTTCAAATGTGTGCGAGAATATTGTGAGGCCTGAATATCTGCTTATCGCTTTCCCGAGATATTCTCATGTCTTTATTATGTGGTAACTGCAGTGATGTGAAGATAAGTGTAATTTTTAGTTTTTTATAATTTGAGTTTTAATTTATTTAATAATTCTTAGATAAACACAAAAATGTGAAAGGATCTGAAAATGAATATTCAATACAAAATGTTACAAGACGAAAATTTGCTTTCATATTTAAAATATTAAAAATCTTAGGATGACTTTTTAACACTCAGTAGCCCTCCAAATTAATTAGTCTTGTGTTTTTATATGGAAAATTAATTTCAAATTTCAATTAATTTGCATTAAAAATTAAAAAATAAAATAAATCAATTATTAATTTTTAGAAGTTTAATACACATGAATGAATTTGTAGCCTCATAGTGAAATTTTGGAAGGTTGGTTTGGTTCGGTTTATTTAATTATGGCAAAGCACTCGAGGGCTATCTGCCTAAGGAGAGGGAGGCCTTCGTGGTGAACTTTCTAAGGGAATCTGGCTCGTATACTTCTTACACATTAGAAATTTCGTTAAAAGGAATTTTTTGCTATTGAGAATAATTAAATTTTAAGCTACAAAATAATAAATATGAATGACTACTTTAACTATATCAAAACGTAGCACACGTCTCTTAAAATTTTCTGTCATTCAGAAGAAAATTTCCAGTCTTTCTTTGTCATTACAAAATGACGTTAGTTAGTGACAAATGTAACAGTTTAGAAATATATTTAATATTTTATTGTAAGAATTAAAGTATTAACTGTTGTATAATAGAAAGAATATAAAACCTTCGTATTATTAAAAAAAAATTTTTTTAAATTATTCAGCCTTGGCATGATATTATACATTTAAAAAATAGCTAGGGTTCATTAATATTAGTTTATTGCTGAAATCAGAAACCAAATAAGGTAGAATTTTTGAATTTATTAAAATAAATTTGTCAAGTCTTGTATCTAATAAAGGTTACTTTACCTATATTGTTATTATAAAAGTAATCAGTTATTCAAAGTAAAATTAAGCAATAAGGGCAATCTCAAACTCAACTCTGGCTGGCATTCAGCCAAAACACATAGACACGTCCAAAAGGGGCGTTATTATTTGGCTGCAACGTGAAAGCTCATGTGAAAATCTTCTTTTCTCCGGAAAGAGATAGATGGAGGGAAAAAAAGTACTCATCTTTCCAACCTATTTTGAGAATAGTTCGGTCAGAATGGCGCATGCGTGTTTGCGCTCATGGTCGCGGATGAGGCGGTCGAACTATATATATCAAAATTTATGTCAATATCATGAAATTTTAGAATTTAAACATGCATTTCATGCGATTCAGAAAGCCTCTATATGAATTCCGATTAAACATTTGCCACGAAGCCATTAATTCATTTTATTTTGAAATCAAATCTACTAAATCGTTGGCAAGGCATGTTAAGTTTGTTCATTCTGTTTAACGTGTAATTGTAGTGCATAATATTTTCCATAAAGTAATTAACTTATTTTATTTTTGAGATAACCTGCACAGTGTTCAGTTTGGTTTCAAAATGAGAAAGAAAAATATATGAACTTAGCATTACTACCTTGAACTTTGACTACATATCAATACAGCACAGCTAAAAACTGAAAGGTGTAATTAATTTCAACAGGTTTTCTTTCTTTAGGTATATTACATGATAAAAATTTGATTTTCAGTCAGATTCGCACTAAGCAATATCGGTTAAGATTTAATCTACCGAGTGAATTTTTTCATATACAGGTATAATATTCGTTAATAGTGATAACAATAATTATGATTCCATATCATAATGTCATAAATTCGCGGCTGTTCAGTTAAGTGTGTGACCAGCTGAAAGGCCTATTTTACGCAAATTTTTATTTAAATACTTTAAATAGCGAATATACAGCATAAAAAAGCACAATTTTAAGAATAAATTGAGTCTTTCTATTAAAATATCCTAACATTTAAAAACGAATGAAATGAATTACAGTCAACGAATGTTGAAAGCATCTGTTTTCATTTATCAGAGTTTTCTTGCATCATTATATACAAACATTGTGTACAAAATATTTCACATGTAACATTTTTCAGTTTAATACATGAAAACTTAGGAACTCTTAAATTGAATATAAATTTTAAAAAAAGGATTAAATATTTTTATATTGTCTAGGAAAAATCAAGAATTATTATAACTTTAATATATGAATACCGTTAACTTACTAACTAGATAAAATTACTTAATATGAAGGAAAACGAATCACATATCTTTATGAACTGCAAATGCAGGAATACTTTACAAAATGTAATCAAGTAAATCTGCGTTAACAAATACTAAAAATGAATGCTAAACTCTCCAGCAGCTATTAAGGTGACAAATTTTTATAAACCCATTTATATTCTAAATTAAAGACTTGAAACTTAATGCAATATCTTAATATTGTGTTTCAATTTAACTAAGGGCACAAGAAATATACTTCCGAAAATTCAAAATTATTTTTAGGCTAGGATTTGAAATTTGCTCAGCATGCTTAGTAAGCTTTTGTTAAATTAACTAGCATTATAACATGGGAAGTGTTCTTTTTATTAAGATAACTATTATCCACAAATTAAACTTCGGCTTTGTATGTTGGAGTCTAAGTTTTGGGGATTTTCAATATGAAGTTTGGTTTCTGACTCCATAGTTGTAGTTTTAAGTAAGAATATGTATATCATATTGGTACCTGCCGTACACTACGGAAAGGAAAAATACTGCCCCACCGCCCAAAAAAAGAAAAAAGACATTTACTTACTTTCAAAATCATTCACAATAGTTTTAAGTACATCTCAAAATTCATCAATTCGGCGAATGCCATACTAATTCTTTCTAAGCTGTTCTATCCTAGAAATCTTCAGATATTCTTATACGTACCAGATGAAGTAAATATGCCTATAAAAGGCCATACAAACACTAATTTACCGCTTCATCAGTGACAAAAACGAAACTTTTAACATATTACAGAGGAGATCAACCTCAAACTAAACCAGAGGCCATATTTCTAAGCGTTAAAAAGATCACCAACAACCATCGTAAACAAGTTCTATTGACCTTTTCGAGTAATCCTCTATTCCACTTTAGTATAATTAAGCGGTTCAAGCACGTAAAGGAAGCTTTTCCAGCGATCAACAGGTTCGTGTAATGGTATGGTGGAAAAGAAAGAATTAAAACTAGAAGTGTTCGAATAGGAAATTGTAGTAAAACGGGTATTATTCTTTCTTCATTTTCATCTAATCAAATCTAACAGAACTAACAATACAAACAGAAAACCAGAATTATTCAAACCAAACATTAGTTATAAAATGAAAATAATAATAATAATATAACCTTTTATTTGCAAAATTACGAAGTTCAGTCTTTGAGTAACTGCTCTTGAAAACCTAGTTTATCGAAGCTATTTCAAAAACCTTTTTTTCTAGGCAAAATTTCGGTACTCTTCAACGTGTTTTCTCATTCGTAACATACCACAAAAAGAGCACATGGTTAAGCGTCTTGGGATGCCATTTTGAACTATATTCCAAAATTTCTTCTCGTTTTCCTACTTATTACACTGTAAGGTTTATAATGCGTTTTCTAACAGTTATTTTAAGTTTTGTATCTTTCCTATCTTATTCTAATTTCAGCTTACAATTTCCTGCCAGAATGTGAATTCAGAAACGCAGAAAATGCAAATGAGGATGAGTACTATTTAAGTCGTGACTTAACCGACTTCAACAGAGAGTCTGATTTCCTGACTAGCGCGCGTTCACCTTCTGGCCACATCTCTCTTAGCTGTTACTACGCTCGGCCATATCTAGGCCATTGCTAGGCTTCGCCGATTCAATTAATACTAAGGGGCCAACTAGTTAGATTGTGATAGCTTCGGCTATATTATTAAAGAGCTTTAGTTAAGCTTGTTTTAGTTCAAATTATTAGTATTTAAGTTCAAGCCCGAGTGGTGGCTTTATTGTAAACTTCCAAGCCAGAACTGATTGTAAATATACTGAATAACAAAGGGTTTTAAACCCTTCTCAAGTCTCACCTGTTCTGTTCACACTTAAGCGATTATTCGCTTGTAAAGTGTTCGTGGGGTTCTAAGTAAGAACTTAAGATTTAAAAAGTTAAACCCTACAACACATTTAATGATAAAAGAACTTTTTCCTTCCCTTGCTTAACTAGAATCTGCTCACCACTTTCCAGATTTCATTTATTGTTTAAAAACGTTTGTAGATACATAAGCTTTTTTTTTGGGGGGGGGACAGGAAAAATGTGAAATAAGCAAAGCCCTCGAACCACGGACCTCTCGAATACGCACCGAGCCCGCTGATCATTACACCACGAAGGCATGCCAAGAAAGCGGGAGAAACACCTTATACGTTATATGTTTTACATAAAATTGAGAAAATCAAGAATAGACGTCCTAAGAAATTAATGATGTGTGATTCAAAATATGTACAAAGAATGTCCAGGAATAAATTGTGTTGAATTTGGCAAGTCCATCATTCAATCTACGCAAAAGTTTTAAGCTATCTTCTAACATCAGCCAGCCACGACTCAAAAATAATTGGTGTCTTCTCTAGTCAGCTGTCTAGAGAAGACAAATTATCATATATTTATATCATATATATAAATCAAATTATCATATACATATATATATATTTATATATATATGATAATTTGATTTATTAATACTATATATATATCTATATAATGTTGTTTCATAAGAAACTAATTAGTAAAGTTGAATAAAATTTAAATAACTTTCTTGCGCTATTGCTGCAAGGAATGAAATTTGAATTTAACAAATACAATAACATTATCTCATTCATATAAAGGAATTTAAATTTTAAATCATGCAAATTCAATTGTAAATAAATAAAATGATTAATTATTGATGCAAACTAATTTGCAATATCATTCAAATTCAGGAAGCATAAGTAAATTAAGTGCAAGCATCTAAATACAAGAAAAAATATATAAAAATACAAAAAATTTATCTTAAAAACTTTATAAAAATTTTTTTAAAACTAAATTAATTTGCATTAACTAAATAATTGTTACATAATACACACATACACGCATATATTTTTACAGCAGCACAGCTCTGTTTCTCTGTTTGTTTGCGTATTTTAGTCATAATTTTGGGTTACATTTGTATTAAATTAGTTTACCAATATTTTAGGTTTCACATGCACAGATCTTTGCAACACAGTAAGAATTTGTGTTATAGTACCAAAATCTCTTTAGCTCGGTTTTTAAATTAATTTTTAGTTTACGTTCAAGACATTTTTCATTGTTCTCTATTTTAAGGCGCACAGTACAGATAGTTAGGTTTAATGAATTTTACTTTATTGAGGTTTTAATTTTTCTACTCGATTAATGGTACTATAAGGTATTTCTCCCCTACTTAGCATGTCTTCGTGGTGTAGCGGTCAGCACACTCGGCGCGTATTCGAGAGGCCGTGGTTCGAATCCCGGCGAGGGCACTGCACATTTGTCTCTTCTCCTGTTTCCAAATAACCTAATGTCTCTACAGTGGCACCCGAACTAAAAAAAAGATGGTGGATGATCATTCTCCACCATCAGGATCTGGCGATTGGGTCCCTAATCCCCAGTCGCCCTTTAAAGGCGGGGTATATAAAGTATGCATGATGGAAAAGTTACGAATTGAAATTTGCTGCAAAGTTTTTCATAAAATCAAAGGAATGGAATGTAAATGGCATAGGGCAGAACTGTAATGCTAAAACCCAGATATAAAAGGTGATAAAACAGGAAATTCGAGACCTCTTAAAGGTGAATGGTTATAATATTACGTAGGTCAAAAGAAATGCAACTTTCTAATTCGGTAATTAAGATTTCTACGTTTTAGATAAGATAATCAGTCATTTCAATACCGAATACTTAACAGGCGAAAAAGATTCGATCTAAATTAAAAGAAATTGCCTTAATTCATTACCTTAAAAAGTCATCTCAATTTAGTAAGTTGTAAGGTCTACTTGTCTATCTTTTGTGTGAAATCTGGAGAGCAGTGACTGCACGGAAGAGTTAAAACTACCCTTTATTACACTCTTTAAATTATTTACAATGCGTGAACTCAACGCTAACAAACCTCTTCTTGGGCGGTAACAGAAACAGTAAGAACTAAACTCAAAATTTAAAGATATTAACAAGTAGTAGAATTACGCTACAGGGCTCAGACTATCCTACTTCCTAACAGAGCGTGAATAAATTTAGTGACAGCAAAATGACAGTTGTTACGCCACGTTCAACCAGCAATAACTGCTAAGCCGAAGCTCACGGCTACAATACGCACAGCGTTTTCCCATACACTCTAACTTTCCCTTCTAGAACTTTATATTTAAACCTTTCTCTCCCACTGGTAGAATTTACATTCCTTACGCGAGCTACCAAATTTAAATATTCTGGCACTGACAATTAGGGAAATGAAGGCTTATAGGAAAAAAACTTCAAATTAAATCTAACTGGTCATTTAAAATAAATATAAATCCCTACAAAGTTACAAAATAAAGTAGTTAAGTACAAATAATAAAGAGGGGAAGTGTTTTTACAATCGAAAACAGATAAGCGGTGTAAACAGCAGTTAAAAATCCCGCCAGAAATGAGACATAAAATTATTAATAATGCAGAAAAAGGGTCATAATTATGAAAAAGGAATCATAAAATAGAAATACATCATTTTTTTTCCACACCAACAGTAATTTTTTTATTTACGAATTTAAACTTTTATTTCCACATAATTACTGAACACATACATACTTTATACGTCCCAAGAGTGTATTAATAAAACACACATGAATGGACAATACGTGCATACGCAGATAAACTTAGCATATAAACATTACACAGCATTAGACAGGTTAATCAACCATGACTACGAATAGCGGCAGAAAGAAATACAGTTTGTAGAGTGGAGGGACATTATTTTCCTTACACAAATTAAAACCTAATTTCTTCCCCAGCTAACGCTCATTTAATACCGTCTAGAGACCAAATAACCGCAAAGACGAGATAAATTTTATTTTCCTAACGATCACAGGTACTCACAGTTTCTTAACTGTAAAGAACGCCTACATCCCTAAGCGCCCAGAATTTTAGCTGCTATTTTATTCTTACCACCTTAAAGTTTCGCGAATTTCTAATTATGCGGGATTAGAAAGATAAAACTGTCTCCCGGTGTGACAAGAGAACATTAATCGTACTTTAAGACCGAACAAGAGCCAGGAGGAGACGTACAGCGTCTCGACGAGGTAAAGATCATAAATATATTTGGTTAATGAAGAGTTATATAAACTAATTCTTGCGTTTGGATGGCTTTGCGAAGAATATGAATTTGTTTGACAAACAGATGTAATTGGTTCACGGCGAAGAAGATGCTGCAACGGTATTTATGTGTCATAAAATGAAAGATTAATAACTTCGCGGGAGGAAGAATAACAGTACGAAAGCGAATCCTACTTGTATTGTATCGTCTCCTCCACCGGGAAAGATGTACTGAAACGTCTTTATTTCGTTATTTATGAGAAAAGAACGCATAAATTGGTTTTTAAAAGAAAAAAAAAGTACCCCTCACAAAAATATACACAAGGATAAAATATTAGTGAAGTGTATTACAAAAAAAGCTTAGCAAATATGAGAGTTTTTAAAAAATAAAAAAAAATGTCAATTGCTGTTGTTTTGACTAATTTCGTTTGTCTGATATCAGAACACCGCGAAATTCATCGTAGGAAGGAGGCAAGATTGCGTTTGTCGTTGGCAAGAGTTTAAGGCTAAGCTAAGGCGCTATACAGGTGACAGTACGACTTTGTTCAGTTCTGACCCTAATTTCGAACCCTCTTCCCCTACCACCAATCTCCCGACAGGACTTTCGACTCACCGCATATTTTGACTGCCCCCATGCTGCATAGACCCTATACGGTTACAAACATCTATATCTTCTCCGGGATTCGAACTCGGGTCCTTCGGTACGGCAGTCAGAGTCACTAACCACTATCCCGGTTGGGCGGCAAATGTAAATTTTAACTATCAAATCATACCTATATCATATATTCAAGAAACTCCATCGTGCAAATAGAAAGCGTATGTAAAAAATGATGGAAACTATATATCATCAATGTTTGACATCAGACAAAAAAAAGGGGGGTATAACTTTCTTGAATAACACTTTACTGGACTCAAGAAATCGCGCCGTGTAAACAGATTTTCATAGTTTTCATGGCGCCTTGCAGTAACCTAATGCTTTAAACCGCCAAACCCTGACAATTTCACTCGGGTTCGATTCTAGTTGGAATGAAGAGTCTGATTGGAATTCTGTAATTTTCTTTCCGCGTTATATTCTAATAAGAGTCATTTATATTAATCGCGTCTTCTTTCTTTAAACCGAAATAACCAGCTATAAATTAAAACATTCGTCAGGAATGGCTGAACCGAGCGGTCATTTAAGTGTCATCACCGAGAGCGTTACTCAGGGTGCACCATAGGAGGTAACCCGTGAGAAAAGGGAACAAAATACCCAAACAAACTATCGGATTCGAACGTGTTCAGATTTGCAAGCTCCACAATTCCTACACCATTCACAGCCGTATTCAACTAAACTATACCGCACCGCGAACATAAGAAAAATCTCGTGATCCATTCTCGTGCTTGGTCACAATGCAGATGATGTGTGGATGCTAAGAAGCAGGAACGAAATTTGTAGGCAGCATTTCCGACGATTTACGCTCAGTAACGGTACAGTTTGCTTAAATGCTCCAGGGCAGCAAGCATGTCCTACACGAAAGAACTTTATCAAAGCAAACACGCTCGCACACCTTCAGGAGGCCAGATCTTCGTTGTTCGCTAATTTGGTTATAATTAGAGGTGAAATATTCAAGGCATTTTTTCAGGTCTTTAACGTCATATTTGGTCATTTTGTAAAAGTCATGCTGCGCGCAAGCGAAGTTCTTTAACACAGAAGTGCGTTTTCATTTCATCGACAGATATCATTACAAGCAAAGTATTTTCAATATTCGTGTTTTCTAAAGGGAAATATACTAAAAACCAGCTGAAAATTTTCGGTCAAAATTAGCCTCTGAAAATAAAATAAAATAAAAATACACTGCTTGAAAATCATTTTATGCAAACAAATATTTATTCCAACTAAAGCAACACATTATTAGCGTGATATATAGCTTAAATATCAAATGAAAAAAATATATAACGGAAAAATAATTCTCAGAAAAAATATTTTGCCTATTTTCCTATTTTCTTTTATGCCCTCTTTTTCCCTCTATTTATTTCATGTCCTCTTTTTTTCTTCATTTTTCTTAAACTGTCAATCAGTTTTAACACGTGTCCATTTCATAAACACATATACAACAAAATTATAAATACAAATGACCATGAAGACTGAATACGCCATGCAGCAAAGCTTTAAAATAACGCTATGGAAATCTCCTTCCAACTATTCAGACATTTTTCTTTTTGTTTTAAAAATTAATATCACAGAATAACTTACACGAAAATTAGATTGCCAGAAAACTAGGTTCACTTCAAATGGGCGAGGGGAGGGGGGGATTCCAAACAAAATCGTCTCCGTCTTACCGCTTGAATAATAACACAACATGTTAAAGCCAATTGCTCTGCAATTTAAATGAGACTACGCCATTATTTAAACATTTTTCTTAACATTATTCCCGTGACTAAAAGTAATCAAATATATAATATAGCCGTTAATACTGACCTCAAGAATCATTAAAAAGAGGAAAAACAGAAAGAAAAGGCAGGAAGGAAGAAGAAAGGAGAGAAGCTACCTCGTATGCAAAGGAAACCTTATTTTTAAATGCTAAAGATAAATAATAACGACGGTTAAAACACTAATGCAGTAAGAAACATACACAATGAAATTAATGATTACTTGTCTGTGTGTGACCACGTCTTTACTTAAAAGCTCGGTTTTGTATTCTACTGGAGAAGAAATTATCAGCATACCAGTCACGGTTTAATTACAAGGCTATTCTGCAAAAAAAAATTTGCTTCTTTCCTCAAAGTAGATGCAAATCTATTGGCTAATAAAAACATATTTAGTTTCCCCAAAACTAATAGATATTTTCCCCCATTAATATAGCACAGAAACGATTTCCCATCAACAACTGATTAACTTCTAACATTTTACAAACTTCAGTGCTGCCAAAATTCATATTTTTTTTTTTTACATAACTCAAACCAACTTCGAAAATACAGGTCTGTCAGTAAAGACAGTCTTTAGCAGATTAATGACTGCATAAATACCCTGGGTTCTAAATGCTAAGCACGCGACGGTAAAATCAACATATATGGAAAAACAAAGCCTTGATTGAACCAAATTGTACATGAAGGTAACAAATGTGTTTATACATGAAAGAAAACAAGCATTATGTACAAAGATGAAAACAATACTTAATTTTCGTAATTTATGTGATGACATCGCCATTGTGCCATTAACAAATTGATGTTTAAAGCTAAAAACAGGAAAACATAACTTATATTAATATGGTAGTTGACCACCGCGTACTTTCACACAAACTTTACAGTGATTGCCCACGCTTTCACTGAGGTGACCAACTATCGGAAATGCTACTAAAGACCATTCCCCCATTAGGGCAGTTTGTAACTGTCTGAGACTGGTTGGAGGAAATAAACGTGCAGACACAACACGGCCGAGAGCACCCAAAGATTTACAGTTACGCTGTGAGAAATAAAGGGTAAAGTTAACCCCTTCTTATTTGTGTTGTCTGTTCCACGCACACACGAACATATCTTTGAGTAAGCTCCCTGTTCTTATTCAGGACTCCAGTTACGTTTGCAAAATCAATTAGAAGGAACAATAGTCCTGACAAACTGCTGCAGCGTTGTCTCACAATGGGATGTAAGACATCAACGCGATATCGCGTAGAACCGTCTTTAAAGATATGCAGGTGGTCGAGATATTTCATTGAAATTCCAGTCCACACCATGATGTTGTCACTTCTGAATGCATGAAGTTCTGAGCCTGATTAGGTGTACCTGGTTTCTTCCACATCCTTACACTCTTATTACCTGACTCCAAGGTAACTATGGACTCGCCCATGAGCGGAACTTCACACCAATCTGAGATAGTCTAATTGAGATGTTGATGACACCACTTTAATCTTGACCCCCTCTTTAGACTGGGCGGTTAATAGAACACAAACACTTGGTATTCCGGCGTACAGTACTGGAAGCTTTTTGCGCCCAGTACCAGCAGATATTGTCTTAACAAATGACGTTGCAACCATGAATGTAACAGTTGTGGAGATCGCTCGTCGATTACGTTTGCCTATTATAACATTATACCGATTTTCAGAAGGGGTGGTAGACCTTGGTCGACCGGGCACATGTCAGCAGACAACTGCTTTGGATTGTTTCCACATTCCAGAAACTACTGACTGAAAGGACAAGGTGTCCCCAAAGACAATTAAAACAACTCTACCCTATTATTGTGGGCATTCTATAAAAGGCAATGCTGTAAATTTGTGTGATGTTATTACACGTATACTAAAGTTTTTTCTAACAGTTCTTTTTTCGATTTGGTATGCACATATCGTGAGGATTTGGAAACCCGAAAATACTCATGCCACAGAGGAGTTGAAGCGGGATAGCCCGAAAGCTAATGTTGGTATGGGATGTTGCATGACATAATTTTAGAACCATTTTTCTTCCATGAACAAAAACAATAACAGCCGGAGTTTTCTCTCGATACATTGATTAATTACATTTGCCCAAAGATGGAAGGCTGTCAATCAGAGGTCATTTTTCAGCAGAAGATGATGCGCCACCGCACTAGGGCACTTGTCTCAGAAACTTTTAAACTTGCTTATGAATGTGTGACCAGAACCAAAGTTATAAGTAGTTCCATTCCCAAGCTGTTAACTTTGTTCAGCACTTTCTGAACACCGTGTATTACCAAGCATTAAAGTTACCCTCTCAGCGGTAAATGACAGTTTTAAAAACCTATACTTCCGAAGTCCTTCGCTAGCTTCTCCCACTGATGTTCACAATTAAAGACTAGTGTAAAAGTGATGCTAATTGTACAAAGATTGATTAAAATTTCAGTAGTACAATTATTTACAGTCACTGTTGTTATATGTTAGCCAACGTGAGTAAATTATAAAAGCACATATTTCGATATCACGCACATGTATACATTAATTAAATGTAAAATTGTAAGTATGAAAATAGATCAATGTTTTTAAAAAATCGTCATTTTTATTCAACGGATCTCCTTCTTTAATATGCATGAATTTCCATTAGTAAATCTCTCAGTGTGCAGCTAACAAAAGCAATATTAAAGCTCAGTTTTCTTAATCTAGTTTTGAGTAAATTAAATACCGTTTTATCACTCCAGTAACAACATAATAATAATAAAGATATATGTGATATCAAAAACTAGACATATATGAATGGTCAAGTTTCAAATCCTTCCCCTATCCGGAACAAACGAGAATTCCCATAAACTGGAAAGCGTACAATGAATAATCTTATTATAGTGGGAAGTAACGTGATAGAAAGGAATGGGAATCAATGGCGTAATGCACTCAAAGTAATTCCAAGCGGAAAGCGACAGAAAAGGCTTAAGACAATAGACCACCCGGCATCAGTTTCAACCTTATAACACTATCAAGCAGAGATTAGTCTCTCAGGCAGCCGTCGCAGCTTATTGGTTCTTGCTAATTAGGATATGAGTGTGAGTCCCAGTAGACCATTAAGAAGGGATTTCTGCAAGAATGCAATGACCTTTTAAGTAACTAGGAATTCAAATACAACTTCTACTTAACTCCTTTTCAATCAAGGAAAACATCAGCCTTGATTTATTGATTTTTGCCCATTAAGATACGGTAGTCACAGCAAACACAATAAAATTTCAAGTAGGCAGAAAAGTCAAACACAAACCCTAAAGCCCTTTTATTTCATTTAACCGAAGCTATATATGTATGGAAAATAATCGTAATCTTCAGTAAAACAGACTGATCGTTGTGGAAAATTTCAACGATTCAAAAAATCATAAAGTCCGTAAGAAGTTCCTGAAACTTTCAATCTCTAAGTAAGTTTGACTGGATTGCCAGATTTTAGAAGAAACTACACTCCTCCCCAAAAAAAAGAGTAACTCATTTTGATGATTAACGGTCCCGTATTGGAAGCTGTACTTTTTTTAAAAACAGAAAATTATAATCCGTCCCATGAAACTAATTAATTACTCTTACTACTAAGAATTTCTCAAGTAAAGGTGCGGAGGATTTTATATTTCACTTATTAAAGTATTAAAGTAGTAATATTACACTAATCGGAATTTTTACTTTATGTAGACTATATAAAAAGTTACATGTTATATTTAGAAAAGATTCCTAACCATAACGTATATGTGGTTTCATAAAATTCCTTTATTTCCAAAAACTTTGTACCTGAAAGTGCGTGTTTAGGAACCTGTTGACCTGTTCGGCATATTGGTTAACTGCGACAACTGCCATATCGCTGCTCCGGATGTTTGTAGCTGTGTATCTCCTTCCCCCCGTCTGCGAGTGTAATATTGGTCACCCCCCGTAAAGCACTTTAGGCGCGTTCTCAATGATGAGACGGCAAAATAATCGATGGATTCGACCATCCCCAACGAATGCTCAACCCGGACAAGTACCCGACTAGTAGGCTGGGGATGTTTAGAATCAATACTTCGCACTTTTCCGAACACCCTGTATAACAGAATTAATGCACTATGAGAAATACTCTCATGGAATTTATATTTATTGTTTACGAAACAAATAGCCATATTTGAATCCTACAAAATTTCTTAAGCAGATATTACTCAACAATAGCATTTCATTGTTGAAATAAAATAAAATTTTCTTAATTATATGTATATATGAATCATTCTAACTATAATGCTGTAAGTATATATCAGTGATACACTTTTACTATAATACAGATGAATTTCATTATAAATGCAGATGGCAATGCTCTGCTGTTATAAATTCGTCTAATAAATGTTCTTGAAAATAAAACTACACGTAAGATCACATTACGAGCTTTTCTTGAAAATAATTTTAATAGCATTATTGATATAGAATACGTTTTAATGAGCGATAAATAATGTAATACTCCACGGTAACGAAATTTTGCTCTCTTTGAAGCAGCCCATTTAAACCTAAACAAAAAAAAAAAAAAAGAGAGAGAGAGAGAATAGTATAACCAGAAAATTACCTCAGATTCTTAAATTAGAGAAATTAAAAGAGACCTCGGAATGTTTAAATTAGACCAGAGAAATTCAGTTAAAATTCTTTAAAAAAAGTCTTTGTTATTAGTGTTTCCTTCTTCTGCATATACAGTAATTTCCTCAAATATAACAAGCAACAATAAATCTATAAATACAAAACAAATAAATTAATAAAATTTATTAAACTGATGTAACATCCAATAGAGCGACAACTATGACGTCTCCTTGGAAACAAGTTAATTGCCCAGGGGGGAAAGGGACGTTGCGAATCAAAGAGTCAGGTTTCCACGGAAGTTTCGCAGTTTTACAATAATATTATAATTAGATTAAAACTTAAATTATCCAATATAACTTCTCCTATTATTACATGCAGAAAAGCGTAACCTTTCGCCTTTCTCTCCCGCTCCCAATATTATTATTCCATCATCATACGTAGTGAAAGGACGTCTTGCGCTGTATATTGACTTTTTACAAACCATAGAAACCGCGTACAAATTATTCAAAAAGGTGATTTGCGAGCTCTGTTAACAGGCCTTAATTCTAAAATTGTTAAACTACGAACATTTCACTAAATTCATATATCCGATCGTTTAAATACAAATATATCATTTTAGCCACTGAAATAAACAAAGGCACTGCATCATTATTATTATTATTATGTCTTTATACTATAATTAATCAATCAATTATAAACTACTCAGCTTGTAAATAATAAAAATTGTTATGCACTTAGAAAGCAGGAAAATGCGGTTAGGTTACTTGAATATTGCAAGGCCACGAGAGCTATCTGCCTACCAAGAGGGATGCTCTCGTGGAGGACTTTCTGGTTTGTATTCGCGTTACATATGGGGAAAACCACGAAAATCAACCATGCAACCAGCGGCTAGAACAGAAACCAAACCAGATCGAACTACCAATATTCAGTGCTCTTAACCACTCAATCACTGGTGGGACTCAGAGAAGTACGGACTTTTTAAATCAAGTGGCTAAAATAAAAATAAATAAAAAAAGAGAGAAAGAGAAAGAAAAGAAAAGAAAAGGTTAGGTTAGGTTATTCAATTATGGCAAAGCACACGAGAGCTATCTGCCTAAGGGGAGGGATGCCTTCGTGGAGGACTTTCTAAGGGATACTGGTTCGTATACACGTTACACATGGGGAAAACCACGAAAACGCCCATGCAGCCAGCCCGTTCGCGGGATTCGAACCTCGGACCGAACTACCAGTGTTCAGCGTCTTTACCGCTCGGCCGCTGGTGGGCCCGGAAAAGAAAAGGAAAGTGGGGAAAAAGAAAGAAAGGGCGAGTGAAAAGTCAGATTTTATGCTTCTAAGATCAAGAACTTCACTGAATTTATGCACAGAGAAAAGACAGTAACTTTTAAAGTTAAATTTTTACATACGCCTTAGCAATACATATTCATATACACCCAGCACGTATTCCGCTTTAAAATTTACAATGATTATTACGAATGCTGAACACTGAATTGACTTGAACCAACATGTATAAAAACGTCAGCCATAGGAAAACTTAAAACATACCTGCATATAAATCTAGAATTACATTACGAAAAAATAAATTATAGTCTTTTTCAGTACTAGAATACTGTTTTAGGCTTTCCCTTCAACAACCAAAAATAATTAAAACTGATGATCGCCCGGCAGTTTTCTACCTCTGTCCCGCAGCATCAGACATGTTATTCTAAAACAACACACAAACTACACCTCAGGATTGATAATACATGGTATGATAATTTCCTAATTTTAGGTTTCCACAAATTTTGACTTCGTCTTAATACTCAGCTCTGAGTATAAAGCAGTAATATTTTTATTGAAATTTCAGGCAAAATATGATGAAATCAAATTATACCTTTAATATGATACTATAATTTAGAAAGGATCAATTTGATTATTAGTAATTTTTTCAGTAATCTAGCATACAATAATATTTGACATAAAATGAAAATTTTTAATTTCTTTATGCTTTTACTCATATTTGTGATAAACAATATGCAACAAGCAATAACTCTCTATTCAGAAGTTCCGATACTTCTTTAGTTTTAAAGTTATCAGTAAATACCCCCTCCCCCAAAAAACATCGAGTTCATTTAAATATAAACTAACAGCAGCAAAAGCCTCCAAAGTTTTCTACATTTTTAAAACTTAGCACCTAAGCATCATATCAGAAACTTTTCTAAAGTTTATACATGTGTGCTTTTGAATATTTTTCTGACTTCTTTAAGATACTGTATGAATTTTTAAAAGAAAACATTTCAATTTCTTCCCAGTTTCACTTAATAATATTTATAACGACACTTTTAATATACACTCTTAGACACACCAAAAAAAAAAAAAAAGGACGCACCACGACGCACCGAGAAGATATAAAGCAAATTGGACACAAATTGATACGCATACAGGTTTCGACGGAAAATACAAAATTTTACATTTTGGCTGCCAATGAATGAACGGTTGTCGTTACAGCGTATCTGATGTGCGAAACTGGCAGGATATTTAAGAGGAGAAATTAACGATTCCAAGTCATAAATTCTTCACGAATTTCATTCCGTGTACTCTGGTAGACAGTAACTATGCCTCGCATACAGGTGCGCGAACGATATGCGCAGATGTCAGAATTTGAGAGAGGTAGTTGGGCTCAGAAGCCGGTTGGCCTTATCGGCAAATAGCTCGACATTTGAGAAGGAGCGATGCCACTATTAGATGATGTTCGCAGGAATGGATAAATCTATAAATACAAGGCATGGCCGCACACAACGTCAAGAAGGATGAGGTAGACCTAGAGAAACGAAAGAACTTGAAAAACCGAGCAATCGTCAGAGCGGCACTCACAGCCCCAGATGCATCATTATCATCGATTGTACGTGCAACTAGTGCTTCAGTGACCGCAAGGACCATTCAAAGATGGCTCACAGAAAGGGGAATGAGGTCACGGCGCCCCTTGCGCCGACTAACATTGACCTCTGTACAACGTCAAGCCCGTTTGCAGTGGTGTCGGGCTCATTCGCACTGGAATGTCACTGACTGGAGTAGAATAGTCTTCAGTGATGAGTCCCTCTTTAAACTGAGATCAGCGAAAGTGAGTCTGGAGACTCCCCGGACAGCGGTGTGATACCAACCTGACTGTCTTCCGGCAGACAGGCCGACAACCAGGAGTGATGATCTGGGGTGCCATTTCATTTCATAGTAGGACCCCTTTGGTTGTCATCCGTCGCAACCTTACAGCACAGCGGTACGTCGACGAAGTTGTAAGGCCCGTTGTGTTGCCCTTCATGTCACGCCACCCTGGGCTTACATTTCAGCAAGATAATGCCCGCCCCCACACTGCACATGTTTCGACATCTTGCCTTTGTGCTTGCCGAACATTAACTTGGCCAAGGTCGTCGGATCTCTCTCCCACTGAGCACGTTTGGAGCATTATGGGCAAGGCCCTCCAACCAGCTCGGGATGTTAACGATCTAACGCTCCAGTTGGACAGAATTTGGCACGATATCCCACAGGAGGACATGCGTAACCTCTATCAATCGATGCCAAGCCGAATAACTGCTTGCATAAGGGCCAGAGGTGGACTAACGCGTTACTGACTTTTTCCCTTTGTGAAGCTCTGTCACTTCAATAAATCATCCAATTTTTCTCTCAAACTGTAATCATTTGTTTTTCTGTACATGTATATCACTTCTACCGATTTTCGTCCCATTCGGATAACTCCTTCTTGGTGCGTCGTTTTTTTTTGTCTAAGAGTGTATCTGAACTAAACATACACACACACACACAAATCAATTAAAGAAATACCTTAGTTAATACTGAAAGTGGAAAATATACGGGAAAAGATCGATTCACGAACGGAGGAATACACACACTATTTAAAAATATAGGAACAGCTTCGCCATAGAAGGGAACAACGTAAAACATATGATAAAGACATGCATAAGGAATTTTAAGTTTAAAGGGTTTTTTTTTTCCTCCGTTTCATATTATTTGCTCGAAAAAAAAATTCTTTTGCATTTCAAAAGCATAAAGCTAGCTTAAGTATTACAAAGAAGAGACTAATAAGCAAGAAATTGTTTTAAAATATACTTTTCGTATTTTTTCTAGCACTTCCAAGTAATTTACGATGTATCAAAACGAAAATCAAAAATATGTTTAACATTTCCAAACTGCAATTAAAAAATGAGTTTCAAACACAGAATCAAGAAAGTCAATATATATTAAAAAAATATAAACTTATTGAAACCGTTAAACAGCAAATTAAAATTTTGAGAAATATGAAATGGAAGCAGATTATAAAAGTTATGCCCTGTTTCTCACCATGTGATTTAAAAAAAAACTCATAAATCAAACTTCAAAATATTTGCTTGCAAAAATCCTCAAATTAATGGTCCAAGCTTGTACTCACCTGTCAGTCTACATCAGGAACTTAAGGACATGTAACTTACCCAGCGTACTAGTTCAAACTCTACGCAATCAAAAGACACAGTGATTACAGAGATCATCAGAATATCTGAAAAATCATCTAATTCTCTAGGATGACGGTAAACAAAATCCCCAGCGCCAATATTCGCCAAGAGAAAACGTAGTCAGACTACTTAATGAGCCATACACTTCAAACGATCATGGCTAGAAGCGGATAGCTGGGGGAGATAAGTCGTTACCATGCTGTAAAACATATAGGTACTAAGTTAGGTTTGAAATACAGGCAGGTGATGTTTTTATCTGAAGTTTTTTGGCTTTTCGCGGATCCCTGACACAAGGACTTTCATCTGCAACAGCCAGCAACCAAAATGTATATCAAGAGTTTGAGAGAATCTTCCTTTTAGTAACAACAAATCTAGTCTTTTTATGTGGAGTAAAGTATCATTGTGTAGTTCAAAAAACGAGGATAAAGGAGAAAAGCGAGATAAAGAAGGAAGAATCTTACAGCATTTTACAGAAAACGACTCAGAGTTATCTTAAAATGTATACGAAAACAAAAATAAGACATCTTAAATGTGACCTATCCTAATATCTACGAAAACCTTCTAGACCAGCGGCTTTCAATCTTTTAACTAACGCGAACCATCTAAACAAAAACTGAAAACTTTAGTACCACCATTATATTTTACAACGATTATTTTTCATTTTTTCAATAGAAATATTAAAAGAAATATATTTTACCATTTGCACAGCCTGTTGGGTATTCGTATTAAATATGCACACATAAAAAACATTAGATTAAAAATTAGTTACCATTTTAATTATCAAAATTTAAGTTATAATACTTTATTCTAAAATTTATTGTGAAATTTGGACCTGTTTAAGAAAGAATAAATTCCTTTATGTCTGGTCATATTTCACTTAGCTTTAACCGTAAATTTGGATTCACTTTTAATTTTATTCTGATTTTTCCCTCCCTTCCCTCAAATATAATATATAACATAGAGGGAAATCCTTGTTCACAAAAACAGGAAATAAAAAATTTAATAGCTTTATTTGAAATGCCTTTAAATTCTTTTTTTCAGTTCAGGCTAAAGTTAACAAGTGTGTTAATTTTGAAATCTTCAGTTAGAGTTCAATCACAGGAAATTTCTATCAGTTGTTCATTTCTTCACGAGATTTTTGGATTTAATAGTTAACAATTCTTTCTTTGCGTACCACCGGTTAAAAATCGCTGTTCTACGCATTTTAAAACATGAAATTTAAAATAACTTCCTTTCATTTACGTGTGAATTTCACAAATAAAAAAAATGAATTAAAGAATATTTAAAGTCTTAAGCCTGAAGATCATAAGCTCTGCAGAACACAGTTGGTCGATTGCGCATATATATATATATGATCGAGTGAAATGTCTTATTCAAAGCATATGTTTATAAAATTTATTTCCACTTTTCGGAGACGCGTTTATTGCGAATATTTTGCCATAAACTAATGATACGCATAACTTTTATTTTGACTCAACTTAAATATATAGGTGTTCTTAGTAAGCTAAATATTAGCGTTTTTTATTCCAAACAAATCGCTACAGAAAGAACATATTTTGTGCTTTGAAGCGTTATTCGACTAAAATTAATTGTGACAAAGGCCAATTCACTTAACATGTTCTTCTTGCATATAATATGCAAAGAAATAAAGCAATTTTTCAATAAATGTTTAAATGATACAATTAATTCTCTTTATAACTACATAGGAATCCTTGATAAAAACCATGTTGTAACAAAGAGAACTAATTACACCATTTAAAGTAGCTGCATAACATGAACAGTTATGGAATTTTTTACCATTTATTATCTTTATTTTATATTGATAAATTTCAGACTGTGCAGCAGTAAATTTAGAAATCTGATTGATATAGTATTTACTATATACATATATTAAATATCAAAGATTAATAATAAAAACCTCTCCTAAACCGATAAACCTTTCCTAACCGATAAACCTTTCCTAAAACAAGGGCAAGCATTAACTTCTCAACAACACCCGCCCATTTATAAATAAAGCACTCAATAAGGCTGATCTCTTAATAAGAAAGAAAGCCAAAGAAAAGCAATAACTGCGTAAAGTGACCCCCAGGAGAAGAAAATAAAAGTCTTTTAGTATGATATAAACCAGTAAGAGCCGCAAAAGTAGCTAAATAACAAGGCCTGCAACAAAACAGGGAAGAAAACGTCAAATACTCCGAACGAAAAGATTTCTGATTGATGATGGTAGAGGCAGAGTCAGTTATCACTCAGACGTCCTATAGAAGGTCTTATCAAGACAGCTCCACACACTTTCTGTGGGAAAACGGCATCTGCACTTTTGGCGTTTACCAAATAGAACCAAGGATCGCATTTAGAGATTATTGACACTGACTTGGACCATATCCGCCAAAGCGATGGGAAAAGCACCAAATTCCTACGTATTACGAACATAAAAAAATTAAAAAATAAACAAAAACTTGATCTGCATGTTTCTACTGTTTATATACAGCAGTGAATCCTGTAGCTATTAAAATGCATTTTTTTATTCGAACGATTTAGAACATTAAATTTTCTTTTAAAACAGAGCTCTTTTTAACATTATTATACTTACACATATTCTCACAGATTTTATATAGCATATCGTCTACAGAAAATAAAGATAATAATTAAATATATGATATTTTTCGAGTTAAATTATGTTTCAACGAAGTGATGAGGATTAATATTTAATAAATAAACTCTGTGATCCTGAATAAATAATTACTTTCTCCCCACCTTTATTAAAAAAGTGTTTAAGCTCAGAGTATAGTTAATTTGCCCGTTTTATGCCAATATTTATCACGTAAATAAATAAATATGAATTTGGCGTCTTTTGTAAAAGTGAATGAAAAATTTTAGTTTTAGGTTTTAGCTTATTAATTCACGAGAAGAAATAAACAACAGATTGCATTTAAAAAATGATTTATTGCATTCTGAAAACGGTTTTGCAAATATTTGCATATATCTATGGCAGTTCAAACTTCTTCGCAAAAATATAATCTTTAAGCTACTGACCAATTTAAATTCAGCAAGAAAGAGTTCAGAAAAGTAACGCCCGACCAAATGCGACATTTTTGAAGAGATACTGACTTCAAAACAGAACAAAGCACCAAAAATAACAGCAGCTGTGAATTAAAAAAAAGAGAGAGAGATATAGAACAATTAAAAAAACAAAAGAACCTTCTAGCCATTCTCGCTTTCTTAGATTTTTAGCTTTAAGGTACTTTTTACTTTCAATTTCCAGTTATAATGCTTTTCCCATTCGAATATATTAAAAATATAATTACTTTTAAGCAAAGTTGAGACAGATTTTATTGAGTTTTTGCAAACAATTATAATTAAAAATAAATAAAATGCGTCCAACCAAAAAGCAAACCTACATAATGTTAATATTATTTAAACTTACAGCAATAAGTTATTGAAACTGTGCATGATAACAATTGAATGCGAATGACCTCAGTACGAATAATTAAATCTAACAGTCAGAAAAGAGAATAAATCTCGATGAAGGAGAATTACCGTCAACGATTATGCTAACATGTACGCGCTCAGATAACTGATGAGCCCACCTTTATCACATACCTGATGGATGCCAGACAGAATTGGAAATGTTTTCAGTCACGGATAATTTCCGACTGCGAGTTGTCATTGGAGCGACGATAGCGCTACTAAGCATTGCTATTCTGGCAGTAAAAGGTAGTCGTTGTAAATCAAAGGACCATTACTAGAAATTTAATCAATGGCAAGTAGGAAAGAGTCGTGATTTATTGCGCAATATTATAAGGATGAGAAATTTAAATGATGATATGTTACACCAGCTCCAATAACAAAGGTCAGCAAAAAGAAGCCTTTCTTTAATTATTGAAGATAAAATTTAACTTTTTTTAACTAACTTTTTCGCACGAACTCAAAAATGAAACTCATTTTTTACCATTATGTACAGTTTTTGTGATGTAGTTAATTGTAATAATAATAATAAACTCAATGCATAATATAACTGCAAAACGAAAAACTCTTAACTGAGTTTTTAAGTGTTTTCAAACATTTAGGTCATTTAAGGAACAGTCTTTGACAAATTGAAAGTACTTCATGCAACATTTTCTATCGAATCCTTTTCTTGCACCTCTGTGGTACATCATTCAAAAACAGCCCATAAACTTTCATTTTGTAGTTCTCAATACCATTCTTCATTCATTTAATATATTCACCGAAACGTTGCCCTTGCTCAACACAAACTGCTTCATGTTAATGGAAAAAATTTAAACGTAAGTGCAGAAAAAAGAGATTTTAGAGAATATATGCGACAACATAATTTCTTAGTCTTTACACTGATCACCTTATGCAAGTGTCTTAAACTTGCGAAAGCTTGATCTAAAAGCAGCTGACGAACCAGAACATTTTTTTAAACAAAAACACATAAATAAATATAATAAATTTTAAATTTCATTTGTTGAATATTTATCAAAATATATGCAAACAATGATAATAACAACACAAAGGGAAAAATGAAATTTATATGTATTTTCTATTTGACGTCAAAAGGTTGGTTACAACGCGCAAAAAAAAGGGGGGGCAGTTGCATATTTCCCGTTATACTGAGCCGATTGACGAAATTCAAATTGCGATTTTCATGTATCGAAAGCGCGACTTAGGTTATATATTAGATTTATATATAGCATTATTCTTACATAGATATTTTAAAACAAAATCGGACTTTTTCTGAAATAACATATTTTTTTTTCATATTTCGATTGTACGACTCAAATTATGCCTAGATATTAAATTTTATAATTTTTAGTGAGAAATTTATGGCGAAATTTAAATATTTATCTTGTCGTATTTTTTCAGTTTGCGCCAAAAGTAATTCACTTAGGCAGAATTATTAATATATAGTAAACTACTTACTTTCCTTTTTTTTTTCACATTGATGCACGGGAGGGGGAAAAAGGTCCATCGTTCATTCTTAGTGAAGTGCGTAAACCACATTTCTGTTATTACCGCTTATATTAAATACGCCAAATATCAAAACGCGCCAAAATGTAAATTCACGTATATCTTAGGAAATTTTGAATAAAAAATTGTATTTTTTTGCAGGTATGCTTAGAAATACATCTACTTTATGACGATGGTAAAAATTTTATGGGTTATAATACAAAAAGTTTTTCGAAAAATTTAAAAAAAATATTTAAGAATTCAAATTTTAAAAATAAATCATGAAAAACGGGTAAATTATATTTGAATTAAGCCTAAATTTCGAATTTTGAAAGAAGGAAGTTTAATTAAAAAAAAAGAGACATTAATAAATATATATCAAGTTCAGTTAACATTGAGGGGGCTAAAATTTTGAGAGCTAATTTTTTAAAAACTACACGTGCGATTTTTACAAAACTTGGCAGTTTGGCATAATCTGAGTCGTAGAATCGAAATATGAAAAAAAATTGGCATGTCATTTCAAAAAAAGTCCGATTTTGTGTCAAAATACCTATATTAGAACAATGCTACATATAAATCTAATACATAGCCTAAGTAGCGCTTCCGTGACATGAAAAACGCAATTTGAATATCGTCAACCGGCCCAGTAGAACGGGAGATATAGAACTGCCCCCCCCTTTTTTTCGCGCAGGGTACCTGTAAGAAATTTCTATTAGTTACATTTCGTAATTTAAACGTATTTACGAATTTACGACTAAATATTAAATTTTAGACTGACATTTCTCTTAGATAATTCCAATACGTTGAATTAACTACTAAATAATTTACTTTTAACCTTAACCGAAAATTTCAGAATACCGAAGCGCCACTATCTGTCAGCTGGTGAAATAACAGAAATCATTATACCAACGTGGGATATTCTCCCACATTACTCTAGTCACGTGGTCTGATATACAAGCACACAGAGACAAAGTATAAGCACCGTATTTGCAACAAATGCGTAATTAAAATGTATTCGTGGGCCGTATAAATTCGCTTAGGGGCTGCACGCGGCCCGAGGGCCTCCAATCTGAAATCACTGACATCTAATGGATCTAAATCTTATCTCATCACTAAATGGACTGCCGAAAGTATGTTTCTTAATCTGTTGAACCTACGCTACTACTATATTTAAGAACGAACGATTCATGTACATAACAAAACAAAATATGTTTCAATGATTTTTGAAGCTAAGAAGTTAATGTGGTATCCGTCTTTCATAATCAATCTTTATAAAACGAAACGAATTAGACGTGTTCTGCATGCAACCTAAAAACAAAACGGAAAATGCGGTAAAAACTGTGCTTCTAAAAAACATCGATTAAAAAATAATCGTAACATATAAAAACAAAATAAATAAAATTAGGTAACAAATAAATAATGTAATAAATAAATAGCAAAAAAAAAAAAAAAAAAAACGAAATAAAACAAAAAAAATTATAAATCACAGAGTAAATTTATAAAGCACAAAATACCTTCATTTATCTAGCATTTCATTTCAATTTCGCATAACAAAACGAAATTAAACCTGCACTCAGTCTTAGCATCATTCTCACATCTACGATTATCATAGCAAATTGACAAACGCTTTTTTTACTTGGCTTTGACAACAATATTTTGCTTATTGCTTTAGCTAATCAGTCGATGCTTCGTTTAATACTTGGTAATAATACACAGATACACAGTTTTGGTTATTGCGATCCTTGTAATTAACAATAAGCTTTAATATCGTAAAATACAGGTCACTTTTTTTGGGAATTTTAATTTGTAAACAAATTGAAAATGTTCCTTTAAAGCTTTATCAATTTTACTTTCATTAGTCAGTCTGTATTTGGGGGAGGGGAGCGAGAGACACTAAGTAATGTTGTTCCCAGTGGGATGGGATCGTTGGTTTCAGCAGATTACAAAACAGAGTTGCCAACCTGAATTAACACAGCAGCCGCATTAATTATTTTTTTTCGGTTGGCTAAGCTAGAATTCCGCCATATCTCTCATCCCCTTCACCCCCCTCCCAAAAAAAAAATATTTTGCAAGGAGATAAAATTCGAAAAATATATTCAGTAAAATTGCAGGAAAAAGAAGTTTCCTCCTTCCTTCCCCCCCTCTTTTTTTTTTAATATCTTTCCTAAGTTTAAACAAATCAAAAAGAAGACATCATTTTTAAATATCGATTCAAAATGAGAAACAATAAAAGAAAAATAGTAGCACTCATTAGCTGTTGCAGTTGCTTCGAATTTCAGCTCTCATTGGACGTTACAGGTATAAAGTTGATAGATGAAGTAAATTATACGTAGAAGATGGACTAAGATTCTGAAATCGCCGATTAAGAGCCATGAACGTGCACTAAAGCTATTTATCGGCCAGCAGCTCGAGACTGGTAAAAGTTCGACAAGAAGGTTACTGCCGGCATATAAATTGCAGCTCCATAAAAGTTACCACGAAACGTAAGATCAGGTTTTTGTTTATATGGTTGCTTAATAGATATAATATAGCACGCAAAGGCTACCTGTCTTTACCGCGAAGGAAGGAATGCCTTCGCGGAGGGCTCTTCAAAAGAAATTATATCATATTCCTATTATAATTGACAAAAACGACGAAAATGACCACGTAGCCAGCCAATCGACTAGGATTCGAACAAAAATCGAACTATCATCCTAAGATATTGATTTTCTATTTTACTTGATACGTAAATAATTGTCGATAGCTTCTGGATAAACATAACACGCATCCATAGTTTTCAGCAGTTCTGCTTTTTACAGAGGACACATGTTTTTTACTTCAAAGCGGCTTGTTTAATATCTGTAAGAGTCATCTATAGTGTGAAATAAGCCTTCGAGGCACACGCGCAACAAGCTGTCATCAAAGTTTGTTCAACAACATTTGGTTATTTTTATTGAATCCACGTCTTCTATCACACAACTGGATGCACAAAAATACCGATAATTTCTTTCAAATAGTTTGATTGAAAACTTAGATATTGAGACGAATCATGCATCGTATTTGATGGTCACCATCTCAAAGAGCTACGGTTAATTTTAAGTTATAACTCATGCTTAATAGATAAAGTTTTCCAAAGTAAGCCATAAAGCATTTACTTTTCTTGAAAACAGACTTCTTAATTTTCAAATAAGGCTTATTAGCAACCGAGCAGTAAAGTCGCTGAACACTGGTAGTTCAACCCGAGTTCAAATTCCGGCGAACGGGGTTGCTGTATGGGCGTTTTCGTTGTTTTCCCCATGTCTAACGTGGATTCGAGCTACTTTCTCTTAGAAAGTCCTCCCCGATGGCATCCCTTCCTTTAGGCAGATAGCTCTCATGTGCTTTGCCGTAAATTAACAAACCAAATTTGAATTCTCAATGAATCTTTACTTAAACTAATATAATAATTTGCCAAGTTTTTTTTTTCTGTAATTGGTGAAAGAGACTTCAGCATTCAGGAAATTAACTTACAACGAATTACAGCATTCTCCCGTGCGTATTCTCGTGTTGTAATCGATAGCATGTCCACCTACAGCAATCGGAAAATCCATGGTTCGAATCCTGACGAGGCCATAACTGATTTTTCACGTTTCCCGCGCTGAAAACCCAACAGCTTTAAAGTTCGTATATGATTTCCTCGCATTTCTCAGATCAAACCAAAATGACGGAAATCACAAAATTTTCCGTTATAATATTTCACACACAGCCACAAAACCAGTCTGAAATTCAAGAAGCCCTTCAAATGGCTTTTGTGTAAAAATTGACGCCTGTATGGTAACGTTACAACCAATATTTCTACAAGATGGGCAAAGTGCCCCCCCCCCAAATGGAAAAGAAGTCAAAGAGTTTTCTGCTTTAATATCTTTATAATGAAGCTATATGTCAAAAAACTCTTAACAGATTTTGAGTTAAAATGACACAACATATTACCATTGAAATGTTCCAATACTAATTACGGAATACTTTAGACTTACGCTGATTCTGAATTTAGAAATAATATGCATATAATTCAACATAAAAATATCAACCGCTTGGCTTGAAGTTGGTTGAACTTAATGTCTAGAAAATTTTCTATAAAACATGCTCTCATATTAATTTCCTACAACCACTTTTAAAACTCAATGTATAAAAATACACGTCTGTTCGATAAATGTCTTCTATCCCTTTGTAGAGTCATTAGGTTACTGTGAAGCAAGAGACATGAAAAATGTGCACTGCCCTCGCCGAGACTCGAACCCTGGACCTCTCGAATACGTGTCGAGTATGCTTCCAATTACACCAGGAAGGCATGCAAAAAGGAAGGAAATATATCTTATACACTCGCCCTTTTAATGGGCGAGTGGGAATTAAAGGACCCAATCGCCAAATCTGTTCGGGCGCCATTTGTAGAATCATTAGGTTATTTTGAAGCAGGAGACATGGAAAATGTGCAATGCCTTCGCAGGCACTCGAGCCCTGGACCTCTCGAATAGGCATCGAGTATGCTTCCAATTACACCACGAAGGCATGAGGAAAGGAGGGAAAAAATACCTTATACCTTTCTTAAATTAATTAAAATGTTCCTGTAATCAAATTTTATAAAAGCAGAGGCGGATTTATCAGTTCACGCAAGTTGCGATCTCAAGGAGCCTACAAATTATCAATTAATTTTTAAAAAGTAGTAAACATACCCTATGTCTTAAGATAAGATGTGTTGAAAGTTTGAGTGAGAAAAGACTCCCGATTGGTAAATTCGCCTCTGGACAAAAGGTTCGTGAAAACACATATTATTTAAAATTAGAAGCAACCAGAAAAGCAAATGCCTAAGTATGTAAACAAAAATGTAACCTTCCCACAGCATAAAGGAATGCAAACTAGATTAAAAAGAAAATTACAGGAAGAGGTAAATAACAAGCAAGTTAAACAAGTAACATCCTCTATTTTATTTTATTTTATTTTATTTTATTTTTTTTTTTAAGGAGAGAGAGAGCAAGACAGGTCCAAGAGCAACACTTTTATCACGCATCAGATGCTTCCTTTGAAAGCTTAGACAAAATACAATAGACTACATCACCTACCAAAGTACCTTCCTAAGTATTTCGTTTTTTTTAACAGATAATGATCATCATTCATTACTTTTTTTCATAGCTATGACTGAGTCATCTCGCTGAAAAGCATTTAACAATCAAGTTATTCGAACGAAAACGGGAAAATCAAGAGGAATTTCAAACTCGTAAATTTAAATAAAACTTTATAATGCATATAAAGCTCTGAAAGGAATAAATGTATAGTCACTCGGTTTTAAATTAAAACTGCACTAAAAATTAATTTAAATTAAAGGAATTCCATTGTTTCATTAGCATACTCAGATTTATCACATCATAGCACATTAGTATATAATTAGCTTTTATTTTTACATTTTGGTTACATCTGTTACAGATCTAAAAATAGCCAGGTAATCTACCGAAAATGTATTTCTAAACACTATCACTTTTAACTAAATTAATACATTCAAGCACAAAAATGCCCCACAGCTCAAGATTCAGTTACAACAGTCATTAAATCTTAGATAACAAGGATTACGCGTATTACATTTATGGCAAATTGCGAGAGGACCACCAGCCTAAAAGAAGAGAACCTTCATGGAGAACTTCCTAAAGTAAATTGACTTGTATTTATTACCACATGGGGAGAGCTATAAATACCGCACAACCAGCCTTTTCAGTCAACAAAACAGAATTCGGGCCTGTCTACTAATACCCCACGATTCCTTTTACTCAGCCACTGGTAAGCAGGAATACGCATTATGGAACAAGTTAAATAGATTTCTAAAACGTAAACACATGCACTAAGCAGTAGCAAAAAAAGGTTATGAACTACTCTCAGAAGATCAATAGTAAAATAAAATGAATATCTTAATTCCCATTCCCCACTCAAATGGTAAGATTATAAGGTATTTCTCCCGCCTTCTTAGAATGCTTTCGTGGTGTAATGGTCAGCACACTCGGCGCGTATTCGAGAGGTCTGAGATTCGAGTCCCGGCGAGGGCACTGCTCATTTTTTATATCTCCTGCTTCGAAATAACCTAATTTCTCTACAGTGGCGACCGAACTAAAAAAGGTGATGGACGATGATTCTTCACCATCAGAATTTGGCGATTGGGTACCCTAATCCCCATTCGACCATTAAAAGGGGAAATATATAAGGTATCTCGCCTTCTTAGCATGCCTTCATGGTGTAGTGGTCAGCACGCTCGGAGCGTATTCGAGAGGTCCGTGGTACGGAGTCCCGGCGAGGGCATTTCTCTTGCTTCGAAATAACCTAATGTCTCTACAAGATGACCCAAAATATGGCTGATAAATCAAGATGATCCTTGCATATATGTTTAACAACACACAATAAGCATAGCCACCATAAAGCACTTACAGATATGAATGCGAATCGTTCAACTCAGGATTTTTAACATAATATCCGTAATAGTATTTAGATGCCTTAAAATTTTTATGCGCATTCTTGTAATTACTTTTTAAGTTACTTTAAAACTTATTTGAAGCAAGTTAAATACATAAAAAGGAAGTATTTTGAACAAATTTAAACCCAATTATGTCTAATGAGTGATACAAACTCTACAACAAACCTTTATTTGAAGGACTACAGAAAAATATGAAAATGTCTAAATAATTGCAGCCCACTGAATGTCATTTTCATTGTAATATATAAAATATACTGGTAAATTATTATCAAAGATTCTACAATCTAGCTATATTTGTAGAATTTGGGTCTGTGATTTGATTTCCATCTATCAAACTAACTTCAAATGTGAAATAGCTTATCATACAAATTACATTAAAAATTTATACATCAATTACATTCGATAGTGACTGCTTTCTTTAAAAAGGCATCTACTGGTTGAATCAGCAGTAAAGTGATAATGTTGAATAATTTATTTTTTCTCATAAGCATGTTGCTTAACTAAGAAAGGAAATTAATTTACAACGCATTTTGAAATGAAAAACAGAACCAAATGATTCAATGCGTGAGTAATATTTTGCGTTAGGAACATCTTTCATGAATTTAATATAATGTTGCAAATGTTTGTAAAAATTATTATTTGAATGTATTATAAATTACATACATTATTAATTATAACAATTAGCTAAATTATCAAAAAATAAAGTTTCAAATTACAAAGAAGTGCATTTATTGCTTTTAAATCGCCCAGTTCGAGCAGTTACAGACACTTAAATTTTGAAAGATAAGCCTAAGATCTTATAACGAAAATACTCTGAAAACTAGCAACTGGTGAGTTACGTGAGAAATAAACTAAAGATTTTATGTTTCACGCAGTGAAGCACCTGCTAATCAGGGTGAATGATTAATGCATGGATACACAACGTAATGAATGTAACAATGTAATGGTCCAAAATTTTTAAAAAGACTTTGCTGAAGACTTTTATATTTCTTACGCAGATTACACTGATACATTACTCAAGCAAAATCAAAAGAAAATTTCGGAGGGAAAAGTGCTCTTTTTTTTAAGCTATTCCACTTTCAGGTAACTGAAATGCTTTTTGTTCATTCAATGTCCTAATTTCCAGGCGAGGTCAGAAAAAAATATAAGACACTTGGTGTGGGGTAATCGTCTCCATCATCCACTACTTGAATAAATTATGGGTTACACTTCATACCTTTATAACAGGCTCTTTCAAATGCACTTTTAGTGCTCCTTTAACATACGTAGACCCGTCGTTTTGTACCCACCCCCTTCGCATTTCGTTCTATCTCTAGCGTGGTGGGCAAAAATAAATATAAATGCATTGAAGTGTGTTCAAAAGTCCTTAAAATGGAAAAACTAGGTGGAAGAAAAATGTGAAGGTCGGATTCCTTTAATGATTCAGACCAGCGTTGCAGAAGTTGCTCCCTCCTTTCTGCATGCCCTCGTGGTGTAACATTAGCACTCTCGGCGCGTATTCGAGAGTTCCAGGTTCGAGTCTCGGCGAGGGCACTGCACATTTTTCACATCGCCTACTTAAAAAATCCTAATGTCTTTACAGCATCAGCGATAAACAGATAATTAGATAGATGATCTCAGAAGCAGACAGCTAAAAGAAATAATAACATACAGCAAAATTAGCAGAATGCGAGAAGTGATTAAATATGAAATAAATAGCTGAAGAATTACAGACCAATCAGAAAGTAGTTAGATTAATTTCAACAGATTTGAGTATAAAAAAAGTTTTCTGCGAAGTCTGTGCGTCTTATTCATAGTCACAGTCTGCTTATTGTGAGCGATCGTCTTGCCAAAGAGTTGATACCTAATCAGATCACTCTGCCTGTTCATCTGACTTAACTTCCTGTGGTTTCCGTCTATCCAAAACTGCACTGAAGAGACAAAAATCTTTTAATATAACTGATCTGTGACAAAATGCGAGAAAGATTTTTAACAGCATTCCGGATATATCTACGCCAGAGTGCAGGTGCCCAAAGTGAACACTTTGAAGATGATGGTATCTATACGGTAAAATTTCTCCACTGCATTTTTACATCTTTGTACGAAGTAAAGGAAGTATTAAAACTGCGAAAAATTTTGAGCACCACATTTCAATGGAAATATCCATTTGGACCGATCACGAATCCAGTTCAACGATTTTTTTTGCGTGATGTCTCTGTACGGACGGAATAAAGGTCTCATTGTATCAAAACGAATTGTAAAATGGATTTAAAATGGATTTTTTTATAACGTCTGTATACGTGCGTACGTATGTATGTATGTATCTCACATAACTCAAAAACGCTTAGCCGTAGAACGTTGAAATTTTATATATAGGACTGCTATAACATCTAGCTGTGTACCTCTCTTTTTTATTGCAATCAGTACAACCAAACGTTTATATATATTATTAGAAAAGATTTTTCGTATATCATTTCCAAGGAACAGAAATTTAATTAAAACGATGAATTATTGGAATAAATTTTAGTCAGTATTTTAAAGCGAAAAATTATTGGAATGAATTTTAGTCAATATTTAAAGTTAATTAGATATCTATTGCAGTAAAAAATATTTAAAAGCTGTACAGAAATATTATTTTGAACCGTAAAAATTTTAAATAGTAAAAATAAAAAGCAAAATTTAAAGTACCGTAAAGGCAGTTATTGTCAATGATCGTATATTAATTGACTTGTCAAGAGGAACAAACCAATCCACTATCAAATAACAATAACCAATATAAATCTAATTAACTTTAAATACTGACTAAAATTTATTCCAATAATTTTTCGCTTTAAAATACTGAATAAAATTTATTCCAATAATTCATCGTTTTAATTAAGTTTCTGTTCCTTGGAGATGATATACGAAAAATATTTCTAATAATGAATAAATGATTTATTACGTAGCAACTTTAGCGCAAGTATTCGGCTTTTTAAATTACTCATAAATATATATATATATATATATAAACCTGGCTTAAAACTCCTTATCCGGCCTTTATTTTCGCAATCATTGGTACTCCCATACTACCAGTTACAGTAGTGTTTTAAATAACGAAAACATTCCCGTTTTGGCAAAGTCAAATTTTACAAAAAACTGATTTTCAACAAATAATGAAATCTCCCGGTTCCTATACTTATATTTGAAAAAGTTTTTATCTTCATTATGAAAACATAGAATTTTCAGAAGTTTCACTCTAGTACGACCATAATTAACAGCAAAATTTAATTTTAAAATTTGCAGTTTTGGACGTCATTTTAGCTTGAAGTATTAGTTAGAATAATTCGAGGAAATACGTTTAAATGAAGTGCAACTTGACAACTTGATTATAATTAGATTGTATTTTTCGAAGTGGTGCCGGTAACCACTCTGGTATATTAGATTTTACTACGACTTTTAAGCATAAAAACTACTGATGAGGGATTATCACGAAGAATTTCCATTCGGAGTTACTCTCAAAACTCTACATAGCTCAGCTCAATGTTGACTAATCGGTAAAATGATTAAGCCTACGAAGGATATCTGTCTAAGGGGAGTGAGGTCTTTGTAAAGGACTTTCTAACAGTTCAGTACTATTCAGAAAATGAAGATCCTCCCCCCCTCCCCGCCGGGTAGTTTAATTCACTTTTACTGCAACCCATTTCCAGCACAATAAATGAAAATAAACCATTTGTTCTGAAAGCTTAACTTTTAAAAAAGACTCAAATTTTATAAATCAGTGCAACATGTATATATCAGAAATTTGTATTAACACTTTTTAAGTGAATTCCTTCCCTTCCCCCAATAGGCAACAAACGTGAGAAAATTACATAGTTTCTTTCACAAAATTACCCACGAGGTATCTTTCTCGAGCAGATATGATTCAAAAGCTTCACCATAACCAATTCATATATCCATATACATCAAAGAAGAAACTTTTTCTTTCTCCATATCATGTAGCTATTTTTAAAATGCTATAGGAGAGAGATTTAATTGCTTAATTTCACAAATTTTACTCCTAAATATCACTCTACATGAATTAAATACATAACAATTACCTAAGGCAAACAACAAGGGAACTTCAAAATAATCCTGCAAAATGAAGCACTAAATAGAAGAAGAAATAAACAAACCATTACCTACATAAGCAGAAATATTCTGTAATTTATGGAGCTTTCTACGGGAACATAACACAATATGAGGATAGAAGAGGAGATAAAATTAAATACCAACTTCAAAAGTCTTCAGAGAATGTCATGGCCTTGACTACGAACAATGCGGTACTCAGGGATTATGGTAAAATGGCAGGAAGTACGTACGAAAGGATTCGGACATCTCTTGATCTAAAACCACTAACCTTCGAACTTCAGTCCGTTTATTTTTACTATTTTCAAACGTTGATCACGATAAAAATAACAAAAAATACTACAATTTTAGAAGTTACTCACTGTAAGCATAGTTAATTCAAATAAAAGTATTTAATAGATAATACAGTAAAACCTAACTCAGCCAAATTTTTCTTAAACGAAATACCATTTAATCAAAACCGGTAACCCCAAACCAGTCATTTTAACTTTTTTAATGAGCTTGAATGAATGAATAAATAAATATGAATATAAAATAATGAAAATGAAAAATCTAAGTAACAACATGGTTAAATTTTGTTAAATCTAAAATTATGTTGGAAAGGGAAAACTGCAATTCCAGTCTGACACACCATAAGGCAGAGCTTGTTTTCCAAAAAGATGGTTAATTTTACCGAAACCTGCGACACGAGCGTAGCCGCTGCGCTTTCAGCTGCAGTGTCATCTTGATTTTCATTATGCAACATAATCAACTTTTTACAAGTAGGTATTGCAAATATTAATATCAAAACTTAACGTAAAAGGATAGAAAACCTATCACACATCTGCATGCAAATGTTAAAAATGTGAATATTCTTGTCGGAATGCAAATACTCCACCAAAAAGCTTTTCAGTTGCAATTTTAACTTCTTCCAGGAGAGGAGGTTATATATTGGTAGATTAACCATCATATGCATATTAAAAGTTGTCTCTCTTGCATAAGTAAAATTGAGTAGTTCTTTAAAATGTATTAAGTCCATCTGTGAAAGATATCCATAAAATTACTGAGAATAAATCCACTCTTATCCTTAACAAAAGGAGATTCTAAATTTAAAATCATGTTCAAGTACTATTAGCTACTCTGTCGAAAACTGACTTTTCAGATGTTCAATCATCTCCATGAACATTTTCTTGAAACTAGCTTCTTTCGTTTATGTACACATACAACAAGATGATGGAAAACAGACATCAAAGCCAAATTTATTCAACCTCAAAAGCAAATATGTATCTTATAATGTAAATAAGTGATTGCAGTATGCAAAAATGCGAAAGCAGTGGGATGTGAAATCTCTGACCTTTCGATGAATGACATTTAATTACAAACAAATTCACTGGCGGATTATTGTGCTGAACTGAAAGATTATAGAATTTGATCTCCTTTGGTACCATAAATTTAAGTGCAAACTCCGTGCAGACGTAGAGCGAATCATCGCTTGGTTCAACAGAGTTCTGAAAAGACCTAAAGTCTTTATTAAATGAGAACTTTAACATAAACGCACAACTCGTGGTTAACAAGCTCAGCCTCCATTTGTGGTAAGGTAACTTAAAGTAACAGTCAAATTCAAGATTTAAAACTAAGGCTTGTAGCCAAAGGCTATACACTTAATTTGACGCGAAGATGGCTCAAACTTCTCTCCGGCGTAATAATTTAAATGTCAGCAGCTATAATGCAAAATTCAACAATACAATCTTATCTGAGCTTTTGCGAGGAAATATTACTATTTTTCCCTCCGAGATGGAGGAAAATGAGTAGGCCATATACTGCTTACCTGAATCATGTAATAGAAATCTAAAAGATGCACATTTTTTCCGCTTTACGTCATCTAAACAAAATAATATTTAAAAATGGAAATTGGAAAAGTAATTTTATTTCAAATTGTACGATACAGAAGGATCGCCAAAGGTTTCCGATGACTGGAACGTCTGAAAAACAATATGCTTAAAACCGCGAAATGTTTTCCTGTTTCCTTTAAAGCTAAATATAAGGCATAGATGGCGTCGAAAATACTGCAGAAATAACTACTAAAGTGGGATGAAGAACTTTCGGCCAAAAAGCGACAGATTCTACTCTTGATTGACAACGGAGTAGCACATACAAGCATCAAACACTTATAATGGATAAGATTGCTGTTCTGCCCGTCCCCCCCCCCGTGCTAGAAGCTGGGGGCAGGGCCGGCACCACTTCAAAGCAGATTCTAGCACGTTCATATTTAAATCTTTCAAAGCAGCTTCTATCATGTAGCCTATGAGTTAAACCAAGGAGTTATTTAGCAGTCTGAAATGTCCTTTCAGAAAAGAACAAATTGTGCTCATTTTGAAGGGATACGGTATAAACGTACATTGTCATATTTCCCTTCTTCGCGAAATGCTAAAGCGACAAAAATTTTATCGACTTGGATCCACCGCTCAAAACTGTTTTCAGCAGGTCAGTTTAACAAAGGGCTCTAAAGAAGAAGCTTTGAAAACGAGCATTTACCGATCAAGAAGTGACTTGGGCTGGCTATTTTAATTTATTTTTTTTAGAATCTAACATGGAATTTAAACCGTCTGATGACGATGTTGCCCCAGTAAACGATTCAAATAATGAAGATATGAATTTGAAATTAATTTTAAGAATTCTTACATCGAAGATTCGTCGTCTGATACTGTTGAAGAAATTCACGAAATGCAACGGATAGAAAGCGAATTCTCCATCATTGCGGATGCCAATGACAGCATGACTGTGATTAAAAAGATTCCGCTCTTATAAGGAATTACTACATGCCTCATATGTTCTGCAGCGGTGTAAGTGGTTAGCAGTGGTAACTGTAAGATCCGTAATTCGAATCTTGGTGAGGACAAAATAATTCAGGTTTACCACACCGAAAAGCCTGATAGTATTAGTATCTTAGTACGCAGAAGAACCATGAGTAATAGAGTCTTTTCAATAGTTGAACAAGAATACAGTTAAAAGTTTCAAGAAATTTGTATCACGCCGGAAAAATACTATAGAATTTTTTTGTATTCAGACCTCAGTGAGAATTAAAGGTAAATTTCCAAATATTTTTAGTCCAAAGGGGCTTTGTCCCTGAAGAAACATTAAAAGTCTGAATCACTTTTCAAACTCTTGCCACCAAATATTCCAGCCCTGTATTATATTTAAAGAAATTAAATAATGAAGAATCTGCATAAATGTATGTATATTTCTCCAAATGTGATAAAATAACGGTACCTAGAGCCATCCAATTTTAAGTAACGTACGTTTCCACCCGAATATGCGCATCTGGTAGCCCGAATTTGGAATTTGTTTAATTATCTATTTCATATTTTGCAAAACTTTAACGATTTTTTAACGAACAAACTCAAACGATTTAAAAGCGAGCAATGGCAACACTCCTACGGGGGGGGGAACTTTTTATCTAAAGCGCGCGGAACTGTGTATCAAAAATTCTAAAGATATACTCACTTAAAAATTATTTTGCGATATTGCTGTTGAACTGAATTTTATGGTTTAAGTTCGAAGAACATGATATTTAATAAATAAAGATAACACACAAACGTTAAAAAACGCCCCTTGGGACGTAATTTAAAATCTGAAACCTTCCACATTTTTTTTTAACTATTTATTTCTAATGAACTTACATTTTTATTCATAAAATAACCAATCATAATTTTAAACGGGCTATTTTTTAAATTTTGTTTCAGAGGGATCTATACGTTTTGAAGGAAGAGGCAGAACCATGATGCTTAAGGTAAGTAATTTATCTACATAATTATAATTGTGTGGTGAAACTGAAAAAGAATGAATACATTTCATAACTGCTATTAGACATGAATATGAATTTCCTCCCTCTATCGCGATGAATTATTTATTATTCAAGTCTTTTGAGAACTGTGAGAAAACTATTAGTTTCTTCTTCTTTTCTTAAAAAAAAGATTCAACAGTCATTTTTTAGGTTCTTTTGCTAGATCATCCTTTTTTTTAACAGGATGATCTAGCAAAGTAATTTTTGGCTTAGTAGGATTCACTAAGCCAAAAATTAAGAGTCTTGAATCTTTATCTGGCGGGGTTTGATTATTAATATAGGTGATGAGATTACAGTCTAGATCCATTGATATAAATAATAAATAAGCGCTTCAATGGAATTTGCTGATCGTAAATTCGAATCTTTTGCAAAAACATCCATTCGACTGTGAAAAAAGGAACGTGAATATAAATGACAATACATATAATATAAATAAGATAAAGAAACTTCAACAACAATTAAAAAATATTTAAAGCATTTTTTTTTGCAACTGTAGGGCATATAAATAATTTAGAGTTTAAAAATGCCCTTAATAACGTTACCTAGATTAATAACTCGTTTGAAAGCTAGCTTAAAAAATTACATATTTTTAAAATCAAGAGGTCTTGCATTTTAAACATAAATGTCAATGGATGGATTATTTTTTAGTTTCTTACATTTTTTTTAAATTTATAAATGAAAGCCATGAAATGCTTTTAAATTTATACATGAAATTCCTCGCTACCGCCGCGAAAAACTGTCATTCTCTCAGAAGTGAAAACTTCCATAAAAAAAAGTTAAGAATTCCTTTTACATGCACTATTTATAAATATTTGGTTTCCCCAAAACAAGCATAAAATTCTTTTTAGGCATTTAATTTAGTCCTTGAATAAATTAACTAAGTTTCTGCTCAATAATACACAAAAAGTAAAAATATCCGGATGAATAGCGATATCATGAAAGATGAGGATAAATATCCCACCATCAAATAGACCAAACATATGTTTACTATAATGAGAACTAAAAACATTTTTTTAAATCGTATTTTGTTTTCACAAACATTACAGTTAATAAAGTAATTTTATTTCTGTAAAGCAAAAAACAAAAACACATTTTTTTTATTATTTTTTTTACAAAAATAAACAATGGTATTCTTTTCTATTTACCTATAGTAAAGGTTAATAAAACTGATTGCAGTTATGCTGTATATTGTAACACAAAGCCTACGTGGAGAGGGAACTGACACCAGGGTTATTTAGGTTACTTTTAGAAAGGAAAGTTTGATCACTGTGCGATAACGCACGGAATTTAAAAAAAAAAAAAAAAAAAAAAAAAAAA
>KK120219.1:401864-422697 GCA_000611955.2 Stegodyphus mimosarum
GTGTTGCTTTCGGTCAAGTTGCCACTATTATTTATAGTTGCTATTCAACAGCCGTACTTAATACGTACCTGCTAGTATACGCCGGTGATCCTTAATTAAAGGTCAACTACGCGAGTTTGATTCTGTGCAGCTTCGGCTGATTTAATTTATCTAGCGTTAGTTTAGTTTCATACTTTCTATTTTGAGTTAAAGCCAACTGGAGGCTTCTTTTACGCCAAATAGGGACCATCTGTATATCTATTTTAAGTTAGAATAAAAGGGTATTTGAACCCTTCTTTGGAGTTGTTACTTACGCAGCAAGAACTCAGCGAATAGTCACTACATAGTTCTTCATTATTCTAGCTTTCGAGCAACTCTGTCAGCTAGGATTTGAAATTTGCGAAGTAAAATAGTACATTTAACGTTTCCATATCTGAAGTGAACATGGCCAGATAACACAAATTAACAACACGTTCTGTTAGAAATTTAACTATTAATAATTTAATGATGATAAAAATTCCAAATATCCGAAAAACAATCCTTGATATACAGCGTTCATCTACTTCTTGGATGTTATAAACGATGGAAACTGAGTGGAACTATTGAAAATGCACTGAAGCATTCACCATACTCGAACTAACATGTACGAATCTCAGATTTATCCTCTAAAAATCAAACAAGATCCGAAAATTAATGCTATAAAACTTGCATCGAACTTAGGAAAGCGATTTAAAATAAAAATTAGGCCTGAAATTATTTTAAAAAGTTGTTCCAGCATATGGATACAAATAAGCATTCAGCTAGAAGGGAAATTTTTCGTCAATGAAAAAACAAGAACAGTGTCCTGTCGCAAAATCTATAGTTAGCAAATATTTATCACATGGAACAGTATTATGTTAGCAAACAAGTCCAAATTTGATATATTTGGATCCGATGGACGAATTACTATATGGCGAAAGTAGAAGGAAGACCTGAATCCAAAAAACCTACTGCTTGCTGTTAAGCATGAAGTGGATTTCGGAGGTGGTTTGGAATTTAGCTCTGGGAAGGGAAATTTAGCTTTTTATAGCAAATAATATATCAGTATAAACGTATAAATATATTTTAATGAGAACCTGAAAGAATATTTAAGAAAACTTGGAATGCAAAATAAATTCTATCAAGATAACAATCCTGAATATACAGCTGTAAATGTTCGTTTGTGGTTAGTATGCAATTGTTCTGAAGTTAACAAAGCTCCTCCATATTTTTCGGAGTTCAGTCCTATCGAACATGTAAGGGGCGAGTTACAGAAAAGAATACGGAAACATGACATTGTCAGGATACTGTTTCTTCCGGTTGATTTTGCAAACATAACTGGAGTCCTGAGTCAGAACTGGGAGCTTACTCAAAGCTATGTTCTCGCGTATGTAGAAAATAAAACAGAGACAAGGAGAGTTAAATTTACCCTTTATTCTCAAAGCGTACAGGTGCTCCCGCACTTCGAGATACAAAGACCAATAATTTTGGTCTAGAACGTAGAAAATAAGAAAATAAACTAACTTAACTAACTAAGAACTAAGATGTTTTGTTTTACAGAGACTAGTAACTCGAAGATTGGCCCTTTAATACTACGTATGTAGTGAGCAGGGTGCAAAAACTACAATACGTCTTCAAATATCAGCGATAGCTAAATTCTGGCCTTAAACGCAGACAACAAAAATCACACGCGTGGTAAAGGCCGCGAGAAAATCTCTCTTTTTTTCACTATCCTTGGCTAAAAGGTCCATGTCTTAAATACTCCTAAAGTTTGCAACCTTATTTGCGTACACTAAATCTCTTCGCCTTTATTCTGGCCGGAAATGGAAAATAAGGGAAGATAGTAAAGATTTAAAATAAAATAAACGTTAGTAAAACTTAAAATCCTTACAACATTTCTTCGAACTTCCAGAGGAGTGGCACAAAATCAAACATTCTGATATGAAAAGATTAGTTAAATCCATGCCAAAATGCATGAAAAACGCAATTTTAGTCAAAAGATATCCAGTGAAATATTGAATGTCCGGTTATTTTCATGTTTTTATTAAATATAAACTGCTTATTCAAAGTGTCAAAATACTTACGTCAGTTCCTTTTCAGAATTTTTTATTTGCCAAAAAACATTTTGAATAATTTTTTTCCAAACTAGCAGGCTTTAAAAAAAGATGATCGGCAGCATATGTGGAAATAAAAATAGAGTCACATCCCTAATATTTAGTAACTGATATTCTCAAATAAATTTGAAAAATACAAGTGTCCGAAACAAAGGTGAGGCATCGTAATTTCACAGAACAAAGGATCGCATGGAATTAAACTGGTTAAGATGCTGAAGTAAATAAATTACTACACGTTTGAAAAGCTTTATCTGGAACTTTATTCATTATAATTATGAAGGAGAAAAAAACTAAGTAATGTCTTTAAAATGGACACACACATAGGAAATGCAACCATCTATATTAAGCAAGATACGCACATACGAAATGCAACCATCTACATTAAAGCACGTCAATTAAAAAAATGCATCGTTGAGGCAGCATTTTTGCCACTGTCTTTTATTACAGTCATTTCCATGTCCTCCGTAAGTCAACACTGCCAGCTTAAAAATCGAAGAAGCATCGCAATTGCAAGTAAAATTATTTTTATATAATACAGAGGAATATTATATAGAGTTCGAGAGCTTTATAATCACCTTGCAGTTCTTCACTTTCAAACGTAACACAGACAGAAGACTATATCACAGAAAATATAAAGTTTAAGATAGAGAAAAAATTATTATTGACGTACAGTAAGATATCCTATCAAAACCACGATTTAAAAATGTTATCCTTTTTATACCTTAAGAAATCAGTTAATATGTCGAAGTTATGAGAAATTAAATAACTGGTTTGGATATAAAAGCGTAAAAAGATGAAACGAAAGGTTAAATTTCTCGGCGATATTATTAAATACATAATTTTTTCCCGTTTTTTTGCATTCAAAATGCAACGACAAATTTCAATTTCTAAAAGAATATCAATTCTTTCATTTGGAAAATTTTTCATTTATTCAGTTAAATGAGTACAAACGGAAACAAAATTTCAATCCAACAATAATTTTCTGCAAAGCTTTGTAATGAAAAATGTTATGTTTTAAGTTTTAGGTTTTAGTTAAGGGATTAGACTGGACTGAAATGGATTACCTATCTACGGAGAAGTCACTAGCCCAAGGTGTGGGATACCTACGTGGAGGATTTTCCAAGGGAAACTAGCGCGCATTCACGTTCCACATACTAAAAGGCGGAAAAGATCAAGTAGCCAGCCCATTTGCAGGGATTTGATACTCGCATCTACGTCAGGTTATTTGATAAAGGCACAACAACCTGAAAGATACCTGACTATGGGAGGGCATTTTGCACCACTAGAGTTTGAGTGCTTCAGAATACTGAATAATATGAGTTAGATGCAGGTTCGATCCCAGAACAACGATCTGGTTGCGTAGTTAGTTTTGGTATTTTCCTCATGTGTAACGTGAATGCAACCAGTTTCCCTCAGAAAGTCCTTCACGAAGGAATCCATCCATTAAAGTACATAATTCTTTGGCATATTCATCAAATAACCAACTAACTAACTAACACTGCCTATGAGCAGGGATGCCATCGCGGAGGACTTTTTCAGGGAAACTGGCTTGTATCCATGTTACACAAGGGTGAAACCACAAAAACTCGCATGAAGCCCGTTTGCCAGGATTCGACTCGGGGGAGGGGAAATATCAATGTTTAGCTACCTTACCCTCGGCCGCTGATGGACGATGCTTGAGCCGAATTACCAGTGTTCAAGAGTCTTAATTCATTCGACCACTGATGAGTCCTCAAGCAATTTGAATTATTTCTGGAGCACTTTTTGAAATTCCTGTACACATATTTATTTACATGAGCGTCAAATGAAGTTTTCCTCGATGATGCGAAAATGGCAAGAGAAAGTTTTTCTCCTCTTCAATTCAGTTTTCAGTTCCCCTTTCCCCAAAAAATTAGAAAACCTTCCTTAAATTTCGTAAATCTCATCTCCTTAATAATAATCAAGATAAAAATGGTAAAACCTGAAAGTTTGTAAATGAGCAAACAATACTTATGAGAAAGGGAGAAACAGGAAGGACGTTATAACATTTATTTTCTTAGACTATAAATTTGATTTATACAACTGTATTCTATTCACCCCTTCCCCCCTCCCCCAAAAATTATTAATTTTAGAGTGGTTCAAATATGTAGTAAATGGCTTTACATATTAGTTAAAAAGTGTTACTCGGTATGCTACTTTTAAATAATATGTATTTAATAAAATAACAGTTTACTACATTATAAGATCTCGCTGGCCCAACTTGTCAGAAACAGGGGTAGTGATCGCTACTATGTGTGAATTTACACAGAAACGTGAGAAGGGTTTAAAGAGCTTTTTATTTTATCTTTAAAATGACAAATGCGTCTACTTGACGCTCACAAACTGCGCCAACTCGGCGGTTAACAGAAACAAAACGTAAAACTGAAAGTAATGACTAGATGAACAAATATCAAAACACTACCGACGAGGCTCTGAGATCCTAAATTGACCTCGTTTTTAATTACCGCTGAGATTCAGCAAGATTACTGATTAAACAGCTGAAAACTAGCACTTCTGCAACGCTAGGCACACAAGCCGACACGCGCTAATCTAAATTCTACCGAGCAACCTCGCTAGCTAACTTCAAAGCAAGACTCTCACACTCTGGTTTCGTCTACTGTTTAATTCAACCAGCTTCCGCTAAATTTGAATAAACTGCGCGTGCTACTGCAATTTACATACTCTGGCACGGGCTTTTCTAGGGGAAAATGAAGGCTAAACAGGAAAGCTAACTTAACTTAAAATAAATGTTAGTTAAAATAAACATAAACCCTACAACATATTAGTTAAAAAGTGGCATGCAGAACATAAAACTAAAGTTTTAAACATTTAAAAAAGACACTAATGCTTTTACAAGTAACTCGTGCTTTCGACAGAATGATCAATCATTTCTAATATTTTACAAGTCCTTTAGATTCAGAAATAGCTGAGGGAACTCAAAGACAGTAACTTTTCCCGGAAAGCGCACGCTTGTAGAAATCAGTTTCGAAAATTGACTTCTTTGCGCAGCATTTTATTCACAGATCCAGATTCTTGCTCCTATAAGCTGTGCGTAGTTCTGCAGCTCAGAGGGAAGCAGAGAACCTGGAATCCTCTTCCGTCAATACGAGAGGTGTCACATTTCTACTAGGCTTGACTTTCTACTCAGAGTCAGTTTTTTTCCCCCTTCCTCCGTTGATTAATGAACTTTATCCGATTCAACATTTATACCCTAAGATGGAAACAGATTCCTAAATTTATTTCTTTATATGCTGCATAAGAATTTGCATGGGGTACTTATAGCATTGCAACAAAAGCCTATGGAGCCACCTCTGCACACATATAGAATGCTTTTTAAAAGCACACACTTAAAATCCTAGAAATTTAAGGCAGAAAAGATTACTATTTTTTCCCCCATTATTATTTAAGTTCCGCAAAGAAAGATGCAACATATGCAGAAACAGAATAGAGAAATGATTCAACCTTTGAAAAATTAAATCAGTTCAATATTTACTTTCACTTAATGAAAGGAAGAACAACTGCACAAATTTTCTTCGAATAAAGAAAATTGTTTAAACTAATAACAATAAAACTACGAAGAGAAAAGATTTTCGTCTTAAGCTCTAATTAACAACTGTCTTTTTAAATCAAGTCAACATTAAATTTAATTCTTTTAATACAATTTAAAAATGAATTAGGAATAAACTGGGAAGTTTCAGAGAAAATTTCCGCCCTGAACACATAATATAAGATCTTTCACTTATAAAGCTTTATTTAACCCAAAGCCCAAAACTTTTGTTCTAAGTGAAGAATATGGTCCACTGTCAACCAAAGATCCAATCTAGAACCATCAATCACCCCTTTCATTAAGGTCTCACTTGAAATCTTCGATGACATGGAAAACTATATATAACATTTGAAACTCCTGAATGTGCTTACGCTAAAATGTATTAGCTCATCTCGCCGCTGTCGAGAAATGGCATCGGATCTTCACACTGTTATTGAAGATTCAATTCATTTCTCTGTAAGATGTGACACATTAGCTTCGTCTCAAGTTCCACTACTTAATCATTTGGTCGACCGACCTATCAAATGATGTTAACAGAGATTCCTAATCTAAGGTTACAAAAGATTTCTTCTGCCAGAATTTTTTAAAAAAGGTAAATAAACAATAAAAACTCTCCAAACTACCGAATTGGCCGCATTTCTTATTGCTTTCTCTATATTTAGAAGTATGCTCAATGCTCAGCTTAGTTAACGATTTTAAATCCATACTTGCCAATCTACGACACTCAAAAATCAGAAGGATTTTTTTTTAAGAAATCAGGAGAATTTTTCAATGACAAAAAGATTTTTTAAATAAAAATATGTAGAAAGAAAATATAATTTTTAATAATGTATTAACTTTAAATAGTAACTAATTAACATCTGAAAATAAAAACGTTTAAAAACTGTTTATAGTTTTTAACTTTAGACAGGTTTTGTCCTTGCACTTCAGTATTTCTTAGTGATTTTACTGCCGGGAAATATTTTTCTAAAAAAGCTGCAGCATGATATGATGCATTCAGAGGTAGGTTGTGTTCCACTAAAAAGGCAAAGAACAGGCATTCTTCATTAATAACTTTTTGGTCCATTGTTTCCTCAGAAAAATTTATGACTCTAGTGTAGAATTAGGTGCCCCTTCCATTTGCGACAAATTCTGTTCAGTTTTGGCGATGAAACCCCATTTCTGGTTACCATGCTAGTTTTAACTTTGTTTTAGCTTCATATTTTTTTAAGGGAAAATAGATTGATGTGTACATGGACAAAGTTAAGGCAGTGCGCAATGCCTAGTTTGTGCAATTCTCTGACTTTTTTTTAAGTGAAATAGATCGATGTGTACATGGACACCGAGTTTGCGAAATTCTTTGACTTCTTATTTTCGTTTTGTGTAGCGGCCATCTTAAAATTGTGCCTTCCTGGTGCCGATCTTGGCATCAAAAAAGAATGGCCAAAAAAACAAGGGCACCCAATTGTAAGCTTTTACCAATCCCCCCCCCATTACAACACACGTTGTCTTTGTATACGCACATGCTTAAGAACATCGGCCCTTCCATTGTGCGAAATCGAAAAATCGCAATAACAAACAATGCAGATTGCAGTATTACATTTCCTTAACGAAGTAATAGAAGGAAAGTCATCTGTGTACAATGTTTTGAAAAATACACGAGTATTTTACATTTTTCGCAGACATAACTAACGCAAAAGATCACAGTTTCTTAAACTATTTCAGGGAAGCACGTGAGATTTAGGATGCTCACTGGCCAGACGAGCGAAAAAAACAACCTCGATCTTGCTTTGTGATGATTGGCTAATATATGCCAAGTGGCCTGCAGCGGCGTTTGATTTTCATTGGAGAACTCGAACACGACGTTTTCAGACTCATAACACAAAACAGAAACGCGCCATATCCCAAGGATGAAATGACTTAGGTCTTTTTTATATGCATCTAGAGAAAATAAGCACTTTCAGACGCCACAATTTTTTTTTTTTTTTTTTTTTACGGACAAATAACGAACTATTAAGCCAAGCTACAAACAAATCCTGAGAAATTTTAAGAATAAAAGAAAGTCGAGAGAAATATGTTAAAAATCGGGTTAGCGGGAGTACGGTCGGAAATCGGAAGTCTTCCGCCTGAATCGGGAGAGTTGCCAACTCTGTAAAATCTAACCATTATTTCCGGTCGATCTTCAAACAATGGTTTTCCAAATTGTTTTTGCTTTCATCTTGCTCAGGTTATGTCGTCAAATGTTTACTTCACATTCATTCATTACAAATGACAAATTTGCCGCTGATTTCCAGAACCATCTTTTCAAAGTATATGTTTCCCACGTGGCTGTCGAAGTTATAATGAATTATCGCTTTACCTCATATGTGCTCCTGTGGTGTAATTGGTGGCACAGTCAGATAGAAATTGGAAGATCTGTAGACCAAGTTCTGTGAGGGCATTAGATTCTTCCTCATCTTTCTCCTTCCAAGAACTCCTTACGTCTCTGCAGTGACGCCTGAACTAAATGTGGCGCACGACAATTCGCTACCATCTGAATTTGGTGGAATGAATCTCGTGCCTCTCCCCAATAATTCTTTAAGTAGGGGAGTATATAAGGAATTATCACGTTTCCCCGTATGTGCTCTTGCACTGTAAGTGGTGGCACGTCCAACTAGCAGTAGGAAGGTAAGTGGTTTGAATTCTGCCGATGGCTGGATAAAAATTCCTGAAGTCCATGGTGAGTAAGGTCAAGTGAGAAAAATTCCACAGTGAGTAAGGTCAAGTGAGCACGTTCAACTGACAGTAAAGTACGCGAAGAAACCGGCCTAAATTTTTATATCATTAATTATGCTCTATCTATTTTTGTCTTTCTTTCGGAACCTTTTTATCTAGATGTGTTATTTATTGCTCAGATATAAGAAGAGATGACTCCTGCAAATACCACTAGTTATAACTAAAAGAGAAATTACTTGACCCATTTTTTATTACCATTATTTTTAATTTTTAAAAACCTACATGTGAAATCTATGTAAAACACACTATTTAAAATCATATCACAATTTGAGTTAGTTAATACTGAACGCAAGTAGAAATTTCATGCCACAAGTGGAAGGTTGTCTAATAATTAACTACTTCATAATAGAACCCACCCGAAGCAGACTCTCTTCCAAAAAGTCACTAAACTCCGTTTGAAACTCCTTTTCATCCGTATCATTTTTCTTTCCCCCCAACAGGATGGGTCTGTAAAATTACAGTATATTTCTACTTAATAAACCGCAAATTTAAATTGATTAGGAATGCACACATGTCATACTCTTATTTTTATTTAAAAAAGAACAGAATCAGCTACACACAGTTTTCAATTTTTTATTTTTTTACATCCAAGTCAAACTGAAACATTTTATTACAGAATGGAAAAAAAGGAAAATATAATCATCATTGATCTTCACACTGGATTGATCTTTAAACTGGATATTAATTAAAGGGTTACATTAACGCATCATATACTATACTTAAATATGACACCTTAATCAAATCTTAACACCATTAACTTATTATAATAGTTACTATTCACAATGCAAATGTTATACCTGTACAGTCCTTAGGCTATTTTAAAGCACGAGACATGAAAAATGAGCAATGCCCTCACCGGGGCTCGAACCTGGAACTCACAAATATGCGCTGAATGTGCACCGTTGCACCATGAAGGCATGCTGGAAGAAGGGAGGAAATACCTCTTTTTAAAGGGCGACTGGGGATTAGGGGACCCAGTAGCCAAATCCTGGTGGTGATGAATTATTGTCCATTACCTTTTAAATCAAGCGTCACTGTAGAGTTTTCAGGTTTACTGAAGCAGGAGACATGAAGAATAAGCAATGCTCTCCCCAGAACTCGAACCTGGAAGACGCGGTACTCCTGGTGTAACGGTAAGCACCAAGCGTGATACCGTTACACCACAAAGGCATGGTGGGAAGAGGAAGAAAATACCTTATATAGTATTAATTCTTTATTTCGTACAAAGTTAAAAAGAAAAAAGAAAAAGTGCTGAATTTGAATAAATGTTGAGAAAAAGTCTTCCTGGCCGGGGTGGGGAAGAAGCGGGAAAATTTATTTCCTTTTCGATATGAAAAAAAAAATGCAGGGTAAACGAAAAATGTATTTAATGTGTTCTAACGAGCAAAGGTATTTTCAAATTCAAATAAAAAGCTGTCTCACAGCAAAGAAAAACAACAAAAAAAGGACATCTAAGAAAAATAATTCTAAAAGGATTTAAGGCTTTCTTCTTTTATATATAAGATATTTTCTCCACTGGGAGGGGAGAAAATCCGCGACAGAGGTACTTTTCAAGTTATTGTTCAATTTATTAATTTAAATACATTAAAAAATGCACTTGCTGAAAATAATGGTTTCAAACACCTCACATTGAGAATAATACGAATTATAAATAATGAAAATATTTAATAAACACATAACCCTAACAAAAGCAAATTTCGTTTAAACTACTTAATTTTGAATACTTCTTTCATTTAATTTTACAGCCCATAAAAAATCTCCCTTACGGGATCATTTTACAATTTTAATAAAAGAGAAAACAAAAACTGGGAGGATTTTAGCCAACTAAAACTAAATAATACCCTTCGCCTGCGTTACAAAAAAACGGGGGAAGGAAGATGTCAAATTTAAAAGCGAATAAATTTAACAGATTTTTTTAAAGTATAAATAGCTTTATCAATGCTTGACTTCTAGCCAATACTTAATACTTCAACAGCAATACTTCTAGCCAGTACTAAATATTACAAAGTGCGAAATTACATTTCATATAACACAATAATCTCGTTCGGGAACAAATACTAAAAATTCATAACAAGGCGAATATAAGTAGGCCAAAATTATCATAAATTTATAATAAAAATGAAAACAGTAATGTACCGTGATAACATACTAGTCAATTGACTGATCTTTGACAAGTAAAATATGTCACATCGGGTTAGCCACTTTTAAATTTAAAAATATCAGACAGCTGGAAAATTATGCAATGAATTCAGTATCAACGATTTGTGAGTGATGTTTGATTGAGTTGAAATCAATTAAAGAAATATTATGAATGAAAAACAGAAACGTTTTGAGAGAATATGGCTCGATGCTAAACAAGAAAGCCTATTTTCCTAATCGCTGCATAACGCTAATGAAACTTACGTATACTAACTTTTTAGAGGGAAGGGAAAAGGATAGCAGCGTATGAGAACTAGGAGCACTGTTTTAAAAGAAATAATAATGCTAGAGACCCCATCCCTTCCAAGGATTCTACTGTAGTTAGATATTACTTCAATAATCTTGTCTCCAGCTGGAGAACGAGTACAGAACGGATTTTCAAAGGACGTGCTTTTACTGGCAAAGCTATTCTAATTCGTTAACCAGATTTGAATTATTTCCATTTAACTATCGGATTCACTTAATTTGACCTTGATCAATTTATTCATTCAATTCTTGACTATTTCTCCGATCAGGAATACAAATAGTCAGGGAGCTGCTACCAACGATGAAGAACGCGCTTTTGCTTCGCTGCACACGTACTATGAATGCCATCCAAATTGCTTTTAAGTCGCTTTTGATGGACTCTTACGCTTAAGGAGAGACTCTAAATTATGATGTCGCTTATCCTTGCCATTGCCATCTTGCTTTCCATGCCAAATTTTTACTACCTAAGGTTGCATGCTTATCCAGACTCGCACTATACATCCAAACTTAAGATATGCCTCTCACCGATGCCATTTTCATACCTGACTGCAACTACTGTTAGTTAACAAGCTAAGAATGCCATGCTTATCACGCATTATGCCATTTCTTGCCTTCTGGTGTCGGTACTTTTTAGTGCCTTTATTTTATAAATTCAAGCGAACGGCCATTAGTTTATCGGGAATGAGAGGACTCCTAGAAGTCAATGCCTCCTGTGAGAATTAATGATTCGATTCGAGGAATGCAAATCACAATACTATAGGATTAACATGGCAATATGTACGTAATTATGGCAAAGCATGCTAGCAATACAACTATTGAAAATTACGATGCACATGTAAAGTCTAAGGAACTTCTATTCAATCTATTCTTCTATTCTATATAAAAATCTCTATTCGAATCATGAATTTACTGCCCAGAAATATACCCAGCTATCTACTCTTATAATGCCAGATAATTATCAGACAATTATGGATAAAAGCAAACTCAATATATGCGTAATACGAGAGCACTTATGAAAGTGAAATTCCATCCCTTTTCAAAGCTCAGTTTCTCGTGATGACCGAAAATAGCAGGCAATTAATTTAAAAGCTTCTCTGAAATTCAATTTGCAACCAATACTTATTCATTTTTAATAATAACTGCGCTCATGTCTATCAGTTGTTTTATTAATAACGTCTAATTTTTAATACAAAAATGGCAGCGTAGTTCAATACAAGATTTTAGATTTTAAAAAAAAATCATCAATTTAAGGAGACATGCGACATGTCGACGGGCAAAATGGAACAATTTCGAGACGAAAGTTATTTGGGTTTTACTTTTCTCATAATAAACTTATACACTTGATTCTTTTTTTCATTTAAAATACATAGATTGTAGATTACAGAAAAAATACAAAATACATATTAAATGCCTAATATTTTTAAAAACCCGTTGCTTAATTTCACTTACCTTTGACGAATCTCTTGTGAACAATGTGCTAGTTTGGTGCACTTTTCTTAAAGATTACTGCACCAATCGTTTTCAAATTTTGCATGGTAATTAAAAACATATCATTTAAGAATAATAAGCAGTACTTTACATTTTACTTAAAAAGAAAAATATTAAAAAACAAATAGTAAAATGTTATGAAAATCATAAAAAAATTAGTATCAATTTATTAATATATCCAATATGCTCGTAAATTTTATACCCTGCATAGTTTCAAAGAAACAACTGTAGAAAATTGGTACCTTCCAGGTTGAATAGTTTTCAAGAAAAGTGTACCGAAAGTTAAGAAATACACATTTTGAGAAAAACAAAAAAAACCATTTAAACACTAATATTTTACAAAAAATATCATTTTAATATTTTCCTGCACCATAATCATCTGGAACTGAAATTTCTACATCAAGCTGCTTTTGTTTTATAAATTTATTTTTATTTCTAGCCATTTTAGAAAGCTTTTGGTAAGCGAGCTGGGCCTCATGAATTCTAAGACAATCAATTTTCTGCAGACACTTTACCATATAAAACTCTCGTTGCATTCCTAATAGTTCCATTACTTAACTGCAGCTTTGTACACCATCATTAAAACATATTACTGCGTCGAACAAGGCTAATTTTAATGCGCTAATAGTCATAAAAACAATTTTTAAAAATCAAAAATAAACACAGAAAGCACGAATTTAAATGAAAAGAGCGAAAAGAATAGCGAAACATAAAATAAACAAAGTACGTTGAACATAAACATACTGTTGCGAAACATTCGGCGGTTGCGCCTGTATGTAAGCTTTCCGGCATAGCACTAGGGTTGCCATAAAATAATGTATGATAGGATTGCCAGATTGGCGACTTTATCGACCAAATTGGCGATATCCCATGGTCCAATCGGGAAGCTTCTAGAATAACTTCCTGTCAAGATATTTCTCGAAACCTGTGGAACCTAAGGAAAAGCTATATAAACCCTTGCGCTTCTGAGAGCCAGGAGTGTGATTAGTTGTGAGGATTGCGAGAATAGCTACTTACTGTGAGTGCTAAGCAACGCGAGAGTTTTGTGAACGGAAAGCGATCGAGATAGTTCTTTGCTGTGAAGCTACCTTTACAGTATAGCTTGACAGTGTATTGGTGATTGTTCCACGGTGTTTATTAGAAGTTTAGTGTTGCCGTGAAGCTACCTGTACAATTACAGCCTGAAGCTGTGTTGCTGATTGTTTCAGCGTATTTATTGTAGATTTTCGACGCCTTTAAAGGTAATTTTGGAACTGTGCTGTAAATAGTGATTCTTGTAAATAAATTGTGCTTTTTATTGTTCTGCATCGTGTTTTCATCGAATACTCTCAAATCCACGAACCCGTAAAACGCAACAATACGAAAATCGACAACAGTCCACCATACAGCTTAGTAAACAAGCAGATTTAAAAAAGTGTTTCCAAGTGCCTTTCAAAAGAGTCATATTTTGACCGAGGAAGAAATAAAAACTGCCATCTGTCCCTTTAATTCGTGGGCGTGCCAGTGGTTGTTTACATTTTTTAATCAGACATTTCGATCTTTTAAAATTTTGAAACATGCATAAATTATATATTTTTGGAATCGACTCAATCTATTTTATTTTTCTAGCCCAAAATTGAAAATTTTTATGTCATATGTCCCCTTTTAAATGAGTTTTGATTTCTGATTAATTCGTATCTTGTTAAATCGGATTACAGTTCTTCATCGCCATTCTCAAGATTCCGAAGAAGGAAACGAGCGTGCCATCGATTATACCCAAATGAACAATTACTATTTAAACCTGGGGCACAATTCGCAGGGCATGATCCACTTCGTAACCTCATTATTCGGAGAAGAATCCGGATTAGGCCGTCAACACGTCATTTTCCCACAGATAATGATAGTGATAAAGCTTTAAGTCTTGTAGTACTTTATCTTTGCAGAAAGCTTTACTTTCTCTTTTTTTTTAATTCACTTTGGCCTCTCTTGCTTGTCTGATTCCCACATTCGTAGTAAGGACATATATTAAAACTACATCTCATCTGCAATGAATTCTCTTTGATAAGTGTGGTTCTACAAAGGGCTATGCAAATGTATATTTGTGATAAAACAAAAGGGACATAGTTTGAAAAACAATTACGTTGACTGAATAAACACAGTAACAGAACACTGAAGTTATTAGTTGTTTATATTTTGAAATTTTTTTGCTTATTTCTTTATTTTAAATTAAAGCAAGTATACCTTTTTAAAAAGAGCTACTTTATCTCTATAGCGCAATTTTTAAGCAATCTAATGTATATACGTTCCATGAATGATTTTGATCTAAACGTGAATCATGAATGATTTTGATCTAAACGTGAAAAAAGTGATCTAAAAGAAAAAACTTCTAAGACTAACTGTACACTTCATTGTTCACTAAAATATTCTACAGTGAATTATTAAATATGACTTCATCATATAATATTTATTCGCACTTTAAAGAAATTATTTCCTTTCTTTTCATGTACAAGAGGTGGATTGAATTATGAAAATTCTGTGAAACTGCTACCTCTAAGTTTGCTAAAGCAAACAGTTCAGATCAAAAGGCAGTTGCAGTTGAACTTTCACTCTCGTATTAAAAAACAAAAAGAAGTAGCGTACAATAATAATGATAAATTAATAAATAAAATAAAAAATTTTAAAAACTTGCAGTATAAATCTACAGATTCTAATCTAAAATATGAAAAGAAACTTTTTTTAATATGATATTATAACTATTTTCAGCGCTAGATAAACTTTTATCGATATATTAAATTCATACGAAGTCTCACAGGCATAAATTATTTATGATTTCATTTACCTAGCCTTTTAAAGCCCAACCCGTCTTAAACACTGGACGATGTTATATTTCCTGGCAACTACAGGCTTCAATTCCTTAACGTTGATCCTATACAAATGCTTCTTGTTATAAAATTTCACAAAATAACTTTATTCAACAGTGTCAGGACTGAATGTTCGGTGCATATTCTTGGCAAACATGTTCGTGAAAGTAACTAAATCCTGATCTTGAACAGGGAGCTGAATGCAGCTATGTTCTGTGGTAGAATACTGTGATTAAGTGGTAGAACTGCACTTCAGAGGGATTTAAAAATCCTCTTTTATTAAACCACAAATTATATACAGCCACTTCCCAACTCGGGAGGGATACAGAAAATAATGACCCCACTTGGGTCTAAACTGAACAATCAAATTATTTAAACTAAAACTAATTAGAAATTAAGTCGTCGTTGCTCACAGAGCTATAAACGCGAGGTTGACTTCTACGCTAAATGGTGCGTAGCAAGATTTAACTAATACTAACGCACTTAGAATTACTTCAATAAGTAATAGCGTAACAGCGCTACGGCTTAGAATTTAAATACTAGCTGGTCAGGCGAACGTTGAATAGAGTAACAGTGGTCTGAGACTAAAAGCTCTCACACACTGAGAGGTTCCTACCTCTCGTTTAAGTAGAACTTGGCTCCACTTCAAATTAGCATAAAGCTGAAACGCGCGCTTATTCAAAACGGGAAGTTGAAATAAGAACAGATAGAAAAAGGCAAATTAAAATAAAACTTTGTTAGTTTAACTAAAACCTTACAACAGTTTCAGCATGGGGAATAGGAATATTTTGAAAATAATACCTAACTTTTATGGGTCTTGTACTTTAAAAACGATTATTATATACTATACTTATATATATATACACAACTTTTTATGCATTTAAACGCGCAAAATTAATGGAGGAAAAAAACGTAAAAAATTTCAATACATTTCAAAACGTAAGCTAAATTAGATAATAACGATTGTTGTTTTACACTTGTAGACACATTAGGTATTTTTGAAAGCAGGAGAGATGAAAAATGAGCAATGCCCTCGCCGGGACTCGAACCACGGACCTCTCGATATGCGCCGAGTATGTTGACCCCTACACCACGAACACATGCTAAGAAGGCGGGAGAAATACCTTATATACCTCCCTTTTAAAGGGCGACTAGGGATTAGAGGGCCCTATCGCCAAGAAGGGCCCTTGGTGGTGGAGAATCATCATCCGCCACCCTTTTAGTTCGGGCGCCACTGTGGAGTCATTTAGAATTCTTTCGATGTCAGGAACTGAAGAAATGAGTAGTGCCCTCGCAGGGACTCGAACCACGGACCTCTAGATACGCGCTGAGTGTACTGACCACTATACCACGAAGCCATGCTAAGAAGGAGGAAGAAATACCTTACACGAAAACATTAATCACCAGTAACGAGTAAGATTTGTTTTAAAGTTTCTTCTCTTATAACAAGTAGAAACTGCTTAGTAACGGTCACTGAAAAGGAATTTCAGCTAATAAATTCGACCTCGAATACCTCCATGAATTTTTCACATAAACATTTTGGAACATTTGCTATTTAATTTATCGAAATATAATGAATATTTTCAAACTGGGTTTCTTGATCTATGAAGGCTCATGAAAAGTTAGATTTTTATACTGGGTGATCCAAATGTAAAACAAAAAGCAAAAATTTGATATATATATAGAAAGTAGCAGGCGCAGTTTTCGCAGAAATACACAGAAAGACATAGAATTTTTTTTATGACGAAAAATTGTATTCCAGGAAAAAAATACCTTTCTCACCGAAAGGTGGCGCTGTCGCGGTTCCGGAAGAACTAGCATTTTGTTCTCGACTGTGTAACAATCACTCAGGCTCACGCTCAAGACGTATCCTTACAAAAACGCTTTCTTCTTATTTATCTAAACTTGAACTAAATTAACGTTTGGAGTTAAGAGTTGTGAAGTATTCCCAGTTCTCATTTGGAAATAAGGAAAAATAAGAAACCCTGGAACAAATATCTGCTTATGCAATTGAACAAAACAAGAAATTTTCTCACAAGCAAAGTATGGGTGAATGATTACGTACACTGACGCGTACAGTAGTTTGGAGCAACAGAGGGGAACAAACAAATAAAAACAGGAAATAAATACAACAATAGGATAAAAATTCGCAGGAAGATTCTTGAGCTTGCCATGGTAAAAACAAAGAATTCCTAAAAACATTCTAAATTTGAATCATTAAAAGCAAGCAAATTTTAATTAGAAATATCTTCACAGCAGTATTTAATAAGAAAGGGAAAAAACCAGTTTTTATAAAAAAAAGGATTTACCAAAAATGTTAAGTCCTTTTTTACAGAAATGTAATATTTCTAAACCAAAAATACCTGAAATATTATGAAGTACGAAATGTTTCAAAGGTGGCAATATTAGCCGAGAAAATATAAAGTAATACCAAAATTTTCAAAACAAAAAACACTTTTTTTTTAATACACAGTCCAGTCACATTAATGTGACCATCTGTCAAAAGCCAGAATAACCACCTTTCGCAGAGCGGACTGCTGCGAGACGTGCAGGAAGAGAGTCATATAGGTCCCTGAAGGTGTTCTCTGGGATGTTGAGCCATGCCGACTCTAATGCCGTGGCCAGCTGCGCTAGATTACGCGGTTGAGGATCCATGGCGCGAACAACTCGATCGAGATCGTGCCACAGATGCTCGATCGGGTTTAAGTCAGGTGAGTTTGCTGGCCAGGGGAGGACGGTAAACTCATCCTGGTGCTCTTCGAACCACGCACGTACACTGGCAGCTGTATGGCACCTCGCATTGTCCTGCTGGAAGATGCCATCATCCTGAGGAAAAACAATGCGCATGTAGGGGTGAACATGGTCCGCAAGGACAGATGCGTACTTGTATTGATCCATTGTGCCTTCCACAATGATCAGTGAACCTAGAGAATGCCAGGAAAACATTCCCCAGACCATAATGCTCCCGCCTCCAGCTTGGACCGTTCCGGCAATGGTTGCAGGGTGGTTCCTTTCAGAGGTTTCACGCCTTATACGCCAACGTCCATCTGTCCGATGGAGCATAAAACGCGATTCATCCGAAAACGCAACCTGTCGCCACTCAGTGGACGTCCAGCTGCTGTACTGGCGTGCAAATTCTAGCCTTCGCCGTCGATGAACAGCAGTCAGCATAGGTGCACGAACCAGGCGTCTGCTTCGGAGGCCCAGACGCAGCAATGTTCGCTGAATAGTACTTTGGGAGACACTTTTGGTAGCCCCTTGGTTCATTTTGGTGGTCAGTTGCTCAACGGTAGCCCGTCTATCTGCCCGAACGCATCTCCGCAACCGTCGTTCGCCTCTGTCATCTATGGCCCGTGGTGCACCACATTTGCCACGTCGCTGATTTTGGACAGTCCCATTTTGCCATGCACGGTACACTTTTACCACGGCGGCACGCGAACAGTTCACAAACTCAGCCGTTTCGGAAATGCTTCCACCCTTGGCCAGAAAGCCAATGATCATGCCCTTTTGGAAGTCGGATAAATCGCTTCGTTTCTGCATTACGCCAACGATTGAAATGTTTTCCGAAGCCCTCACACAGCCTTTATATACGCTCAACTGCACTGTGCTGCCACCTGCCTTCTGTGATTGGTTATTTAACTCTGACATGGAAAGTACGTGGTGGTCACATTAATGTGACTGGACTGTGTATACGCGTTTTACATTTCAAAGAAACTATCCTACTAAATGGTAAACTATTGAATTTAATGAATATGATTTTTCAAATGAAGTAAATATGATTTTGAATGAAATTAATTATAAAAAGACGCCAGTTTATTTTCTAGGTAGGAGATCAAAACTTCCAAATACGCTTCGAGGCTTATTCTCAATTAAGCATCAATTGGCTCCAAAATTCAATAAACATTTAAATAAAACACGGAAAACTCAAAAGAAAATGCTAAAAAGCTGTTTCCTAAGTTTACATTCTTCGAAGAAAGCTTCACAGCCGTTGAATATGCCTTTTCCAATGAATTCTATGCTCTTAAGTAAGTTTTCAAGAGCAACACCGTTTGGAACAATGCTTACAGATGATAATCGCGTAAAAACGTTCAAAGAATTCCCAAAGTCTTGTGTTTGCTACAGAAAAACGAATTAATACATCACTGCAACTGCTTCAAAAGATATAATGATGCAGTTTCTAGGAGTAAGTGCAGCAGCAGAATATAATTTTTTATAACTTTTTTTTTCAATATTTCAAGCTTACAATAAATATAATATGATAGCACAATGTGAAATAGTCAAATATTATTCTTAGCGAATAGTAAAAGGTAAAATAATTAAAAGAAAATACCAAAATGTGAGTGCATGCGCGTATATACATTTATATATAGTATATAATATAGGCTGATATATTTACTTCTTTCGTTTCACCAACCCCCTGATGACGAGGCAGCGAAAGACGTAAATTTCTTATTTCATTTTTGGTTTTGGTATGTACCCCCTCTTTTTTTTCTTGCAGTTTGCCACTATACTTCTGGTATTTGGTTTTTATTTTTTTTTCCACGAAATCAATATGGGATGAGTTTTAAACGGATTATTTTAAAATTTATTTTGTATTATATATGTGTGTTTATGTTCTGTGTCTATGTATCTCTGTGTGTGGGTGTGCAAGTGCATATATACACATTTATTCATTACTTATATAGTATATCAAATTACATTTAGAAGGCTTACTTTCGCATCACCAAAAACTCGGTGTGATCTAAATTGCTAAAACTCCAAAAATTTCAACCTACTAGGCACCTGCGCCAGTCTAAAACCTGTCTAAACGGAATGCGCCATTTTTGTTAAAATTTAAATGCTTCAAGAATAATTAGAAAAGGACTTAATAACCTTCTTATCCTTAAATTCTTCATTAAAAAAAGTGCATTTTCGGCTATAATCAGTTGAAATAATTCTCTAAACATAGTTCAAAGCAGAAAAAATAAGGTACATAAACGGCTTAGAAGTGGCATTAGCATTGCGATTCTCTTTAACAAATGCGATGAAGTTTACAAAAAGTCTACGAAGCGAAGTATTTCCGTAGAATGTTTTACAACTCTTTATGATTAAACTGCACTCAATTACACTTTATAAACGACTTGTAAATATAATTTAATGTATATGTGTATGTGGCCCACCAGCGGCCGAGCAGTAAATTCTTTGAACACTGGTAGGTCGTTCCGGAGTTCGAATCCCGGTGAACGGGATGACTGTATTGGCGTTTTCGTGGTTCTCCCCAATGTGTAACGTGTATACGAGTCATTTTTGCTTAGAAAGTTCTTCACCGAGGCTTCCTTACCCTTAGGCAAATAGCCGTCGACTGCTTTACTATAATCAAACAAACCAGACCAAACAATATACATATATAAATAAGTAGCTTAGAAATGTAAAAATAAATTATATATTTACGAAACCTAACTAACCATTTATATTTATATTACATAAATATACTCATGTTAATGAACATTGTATGTTAAAGATATTTTTCTTTGATATTCTATGCCTTGTTCTATTTGATATTTTATACCTTGTTCTATATTTTGTTCCATTTATATATACCTATACATAAATATATATATATATATATATATATAATTTAAGGATTCCAT
>KK120220.1:0-24101 GCA_000611955.2 Stegodyphus mimosarum
GTTAAAACATTACCTTTAAAACAATTTAAATCACAACTGAAATAAGTAATACATAACAATATCAACAGAGAAAAAAGTGAAAACGAACCTAAAATATTTTTCTATCAATCAGTTAAACTAGTTGTAAACAAAAACTAACATATTGCACTTTATTCCCAAAAATATCATTCCATTAATACTTCATAAATTACAAGTTTTATTACACTGTATAACTGCCATTGGATTTGTATAATTTTTAAATATTTAAAGTAATAAATTATATGCGCATTTCTATTTGTATGGGAATTTCAATATTAAAAATCAAATAATAATAAAAAATAATGATTTTTTATTAAAACATTAATTTTAGAATTAACAATATAAACATACATACATGCATAAATACAGTGTGAATACAAGCCACTTTTCCTCACAAACCCCTCCATAATTATATGCTTCCCTTTAGGCAAATAGCTTTGCATGCTTTGCCATGTTCCACCAAACCAAATGATAAAAATATGCAAAATATTTTACTTTAAGTTAATGCAGGAAATAAAATTCTGTGCATTTGTAAGTTATATTAGTTTACAATTAGCTTGGTATTTAGTTATCCAATGATTTGCTAAACAAAACTAATATAAAATGCAGATATCTTTTAAATGAAAGAAGTCAGGGAGGTCTGATTTTTAGACATATATATGAAGATTAATTTTTTTTTAATTATTTTAAGTTAGCCAAATTAATTTCACATTTAAGTAAGCATTTGTGATTTTCAATAGCATCTTGTTAGAAGTCATAAATTAAATTGTAGAGTCATTAGGTTATTTTGAAGCAGGTGACATGAAAAATGAGCAATGCCCTCGCCGGGACTCAAACCTGGAACTCTCGAATACGCCGAGTGGAGTTCATAGTGTACTGTCATTACACCACAAAAAATGTTTGTTGCAAACAAACATTCCTTTGTTTTGCACCTTTGTTGCAAAACGAAGGAATAAATTTGACAATTATCAGATGAACCAAAACGCTAGTAATTTTTATAATTTTGAAAAATTTTTATATTTTGCTGGACGAAATATGATATTTGTTTTATTAATACTAATTATTACAACTAAATTACTGCAACTTAAATACATAATTGGGCTTAAAATTTATTTTAACTTAATTTTCTAATTTATTTTATTTAAGTATACTTCATACACCATAAGCCTAAAAATGAACTTAATTCTCATCCTATTTATTAATACGATTTTTAAAGAAAAATGTCATTTGTTTTCCTCGGCAGTTTTGTATGGAGATGCATATCTATATATAGGTTTTACCATGTTTACTCGCAGGTTTTTTTCTTCTTCTTTATTAATTTTATAGAACGAAATTCGAGAGGGGAAAATTATTCCATCAAGTTAATTTCGAAAGATGTGACTACAGTAAGAACATGACAAATAAAACGTATTCAAGAATAAACTACCAGTAACTATTCACAGTATTCATTTAAAAGAAACCTAATTTCCAATAAGAATGCACTGTAATACCAGCATTCAGTATCTAATACAACAGTTTCATTCCTATTTTCCTGTGCTTTAAATTTCGCTCACTGTTATTATTGCCCAGTGCTACTCCTTAGATTTCAAAACATTTAATGCTTCTTGAGTTTTAGTTTGTGCCATTTTCTACAGCATACAAGTCATCACCGTTCAGTCTGTCTTACCACGTGCAATGATTTCCCAAAATTTTAAACTGGGTTCGTCCACAAAGTGATTGTTTTTGTAATACTAAGAAAATAAACATTCATTTACTACCTGCGAAGGCCATGATGAACCTTTCCTATATAACGCTTTGGAACTTATGCCAGCTGCCAGCCTAATACAAGAAATGATCCATTATAGCGAACCAAACACCAATTGATATTTATTCTACAATTTTGCCATGTCAGCTGCATAGTCACCTCTAATTATTTATGGATGATTTGAGGCCTAAGGTGTAGAAGAGATGACGATAAAAATGGGAGAAATTAGAGCTATAGAAAAGTAGAAATGAGATAATTTATTAGGTGTTGCAATTACGTTTAAAGAAATAAAACTGTGATAGCCGCTAGTAATTTATCAATGATTACTTTTCATTTGTTATGTTCTTACTTCACTATGTCCTTCGGAAGTTAAGTTTTTCGCCTTATTTTCCCCTCGTCATTTCAGATAATAAAATTAGTAAAACAATTGGGGAATACGATATCAAAAGCATCAGATACCCCCATTTTCTTGAAGCTGCTCGCTATTATTGTTTTATCAATCACGGCCCATGCACCCAAAATCTATGAGCAAATTAGTTATTAAGATGAAACCGACAACTGCATGAATGAATGCTTTAAAATTTAGGGGGACTCACTTTATGAACGTCTGAAGGAAGGCAAAAATTACGTAAATAATTTTAAAAGTTTCAGAACCTTATACTGAAAGAAAGTTAGGGGTTAAATATGCGAGTAAATGCGGTACTTAGGGTTTGAGATTCAGTGATTCATTGGGCAAAAATCTATAATATTGTTTTAGAAATTTAAAGGTAACAGATAATTGAATATTTTTTCAATGCCGGAAGAATTTTTTTTGAAAATAAGTATATTGTATATTTTATTTAACATCTATAACGGCTTCATTTATGAAAGAATTAGCGTATTTGCTATTTTTGTATAGTGAACCTAATTCCTGAAGATTTTAAATCTTCAATAAATTCAATAAATTCTAGAGAAATTATATCTACTAAGTTATGCTTAGTTATTTGAGAAATACAGGTTAATTTTAAGAAGTGATTGATGCAGCTAGTCCCAATGAGACGGTTCACTGTAATTCAATTTTTTGAATAATTTAAGTTATTGTTATTTAGTTAAGATTAGTTATTATAAAGAAATGTAATTAAAAGTGTTATATAAAAATGTTTAAAACATCTATTAAAATAATTTTTATAAACTTTTTAAAAACATTATTTATACTTTTTTTAAGGAGACATGCTTCATATGTGCAAAGAAGAAAGAACCATTCTTTCATTTTTCTATCTAGTGGAGTAACAAAATTTTGTGAAATGTTATATCATGCTATTTTTAAATTAATTATTTTCTTTTCGGAGTTTATGTAACGTTTATAAATTAAATAATAAATTACCTTTATTTATGTATCTTTATTATTTGTTTCACTGTGTTACCAGTAAAATACTTTCAAAATAAAATTATAATTTGAATAAACTTCTTAATTAACATGCTGTAGTACTACATAAATATGGCAAAAAGTTCGTGTTCTGTTGTCACGCGTTTATTCCACGATTTTGTATGCAAATGTCAAAATTTATAATAATTGGGAATACTTTTTAATATCACTTTCTAAATGATATTGTTTTCGATTTGAAATGAATCTTTTAGTAACTTGGCCATAAAAAAGGCAATGTCAAATTTATGTTTTTCATTGAATCATACTTATTTGTAATTAATTATGTTAATATTTTATAATAATATCAGAACATTTTGAATATTATTAGAAATTAACGCTAAATTAAATTAAGAAATAAATCCTTGTCTTGTGTGAAACATTTAAAAGTATTTACATGTTTTTATGAAACACGATCAAAAGCAGATAATGAATGAAGTGGAAAGGCAAAGTTTCTAACACTTTCTTGAAACTATCTAACACTGATTGTGCAGTACGGTGTTGAAAATTCATACCTTTCTTTTAGGAATTTATGGGAAATTTTATGATGCCAATTGTGTGCTTTAAATTTGATTAACATGCAATTTTGTAATGCAAAAAATGGAAGAAGTTGTATCACTTTAAAGTTTGAAAGATGAAAGTGTCGTTTTGTAGAAAGAATATAAGGCAACTTTTAAAGTGGCCTTTATTTTTAGCGGTCAGCATTGGTCAAATAAATCTCACAATCTGTAATTTGCAATTTAAGATGTCGGAAAGGATTTAAATTTAATTGCTCTATAACAAACAAGTATCTGAAAAAGAGTTAGAAAAAGAAACGTTTGCTAATCTATGGTAATTGAATTTTTTAATTTCAATTCACAAGTTTTTTTCCATTATAGCTTGTTAACAAAGAATATTATTTAACCAGTAATGGAAATGCTTGCAATTTAAAATCAAGTAAATTGATTATAAAAGAGGCAGAAAATTTGAAGAATCTTTAATAAACTATGTAGGTAGGCTTGTAAAATAAAAAGCATTTTAAATTCATCTTATACAAATAAATGCTTAAAATGTCATGAAAAAAGACTTTTTTAAGTTTATAATTATGGAATACTTGTGTAAATATGTAAAACGCAACTGAGTAACCTGTGTATGTGCTTTTAAAATGTTAGTTTTTATTTCTATTCACTATCGAGTAGTTTTGTGGGCTTTCTTTTTTAGCTTAACATATTTTCCTTAATTTGATTATTTGTTGCTTTTAATTAATTTTGTAATTTAATAATTTTTTAAAATTTAATAGAAATATAATCAAATAATTATGTGCAGTGAAACTTATTATTCAAAACTGCAGAGAATTCTAACTTCAGGTTCTCGCACTAAATATAATTTAATGAATTAAATACGCGTAGAATGGCATTTTTATAGACCTTGCATTTGAAAATTCATCTAACGGTAATACTTTGTTTTCAGGATATGAACCTTGACTGTTGCACCATAACTGCTTCGTTTATACATACACATTCATCTGATTATTTCATACAGAAAATATTAAAGTAATTTTTCATATAAACAATTATAACTTTATTGAACTTTGAAATTATTTATTTACTTTTATTCCAAAACTTCATTTTATTTCATGATAACATAAATGAGTGTTGTATAACTTTTAAAAACTTCGAAGTTTTCGCTGATAGATAATGAGAAGAGTATTTTGAACTATTTAATAAAATGAGAACGTTTTTATGGATATAAAACATTTCAAGAATGACTAATTTATTTGTAAGATTTTTTTCATTGTTTTTTTCCATAGAATTTTGAAACTGGATTTAGTTTGAAAGTGATGACAAACTGATTAATTTTGAGTGCATTGTAAATACTATACTTTAATTAGATTTATTACGTATTGTGCTTGTAAATCTGTGGGAAGGGGGAAATAAAATTATAGGCAAAATGAAAATAAATTTATTTTTAAGCTAAACTGAGGTGTTAATTTTTTAAACAAATGTGCTATAGTTATATTAAATATTTTAATGGAAGCAAGGCTTGAAAAATTCAGTTTGTAAAGTTTTGTGCTCTCTTAAAAAGCATAAAATTTGATTTTTAATGAAAGAGTTCCAGCTATTAATTCAAAGAAAATTAAAAGTTATGCAACTACCATCTGTAAATTCAAAGAGTAGTAGACTGAATAAACTTCTAACTGTAATGTAATGTGTTGTTGACAAACAGTCAGACAACGGATAAGAATAAAAAGCTTAGTTGAGGCGATGTAATTCAAACATACAAACAAATTTTGGCTAACTTGTGTTAACAAAATGAGGTTCACTGGTGTGTCGTATTCCTTACTGGAAATACTGTTTTTTAGATGGAGAGCGTATAATCATTTTGAAGCATGGAGAAAGGCTATTTTGAGTTCCTCATAGAAATATCTTGCAAAATGCCTTGTACTGTAATAACATAATCATATCATCCAGCACATTTACTCAACTAAGTTAAATCTAAATTAGTATCTGTCTATTTCAATTAAGATTACTGAACAGAAAAAAAAGTTCTCGACCATATCTTATGAATTGATACTAAAATGAGGCACATTAATTTTTGTAGCTATTTTATAGAACAAATATAATATTCAGATTCCTTTCTGTTATTTAATATAAAGGATACAAAAGTAATTTAATGTAAGGGGAAGCATATGAATTTGAAACTTTTAATCAAAATTCATCTTCGGATTGGTAATAATTTGAAAGACCTTTCAATTATATCAGACATAAGTTTCTCTTCATAAAACAAAAGTACTCTGCAACAGAGTATTCTTCCAGAAGAAAGAATGGTATATATATATATACACCAATACAGTAAAAGAGCGATATATATATATATATACCGCTCTTTTACTCAAACATATTGAACAATGAATTCAATATACGTTATTATGATAAGCATCATTTTAAATAAAACATTTATTATGTTTACAGATATAGCCTTAATATTGTAAAAAATATATTCTAGATATATTATTACATAATGTGATATTAGAAGCAAAAAAATATCTAACCTTTACAGCTACATAGTTTGGGATTTTACATAAGAAAAGTACGATCTATTGACATAATTACTTGTTGTAATAATACAAGCAAATAACCTGTAACGGTTACAGATATATCTGTTGGGGTTTTACACGAGAAAAACATGGTCTTTCTACATAATTACTTGCTGTAATATTACACGCAAATAATCTGTAACCATTACAGATATATCATTTGGAATTTTACATGAGAAAAGTATGTTCTGCTTGCATAACTGTTTGCTGTAATATGACAAGGAAAAGATCTGTAACCTTTACAGACATAATCCGCGTAAAGTTACAAAGAATGCACAAGATACTATTACTTAAATAACCCACGGCATCCCAGATTCCATGATTTTTTTAGTAACCTTACAGAATGTTTTTTACAGTGCGGTTTTAGTGGCTTAAATTCAAGATGAAGAACATATCATGCAGGTTCTTCAGATAATCCTAACATACATGTATAACTGCCGACAGTTAGTCTCACTTTATTCTGTGTTGTCTTGTATTTTGGGAATTCTAAAGACTTTTGTTGCTCCGACAAAATAGGCAACTCAAGTACAAAACGCTTGTGAGTGCACGCTGGAACCATATCGTTTGTTGAGTACTTCTGTTTCACCTCTCTCGCTAATATTTACTCAACATGAGGAACACAATCTATTTGGCAAGCACACAGCATACTTTTAGGTCAACATACCATCTGTTATCGCTCGAACATGTCCATGCAGTGAGTCACAATACTCAAACAAAAGTAGGTTTCAGATAAATATGTCACCTGCCAAAAAAGTGCCTTGTTACATAAGAACATTATAACTCGCAAGATACATTACATTAGCCAGTCTATGGCTGCAGATACTGCGGGCCCCATTCTGCTATATGGTTTGTTCTGGGGTTTGCAAGAGATTGCGAAATTCCAAACTTTGCACCAGTTCTTTTTTTCACACGCTTGAAATGTACTGACAGCTATTCCGGACAAGACTGAAACACCCAAAAATGAACATTCTTTGCTGCAACTTAAATAATATTACGCTCTGCAACTGCAAATAGCATTTGAAATTTGAAAAGCAAAGGAAATAATCGCTTTTTGGAAATAAACATTGCCCTTTATTTAAAAAAATAATCACATTTAGATATTTATAAAAATTCTGATACGGTGAACCTCCTCTATTAAACTCTTCTGAAAGCGATCAGTAATTTTGAGAATATAATAAATTTCGGTATTGATAATTACAGTAGTTTCTCTAAGAAGGTCATTCTCTAACCCGGCCAAAGCTATCAGATATGCATGAAGTTACTAACAAAATATTTAGTCTGGCCATAAAATTAAAGAATTTTATGCACGATATAAACCAAAGAATTATGCTTTCGGTTCTTACTGAAATAGCAAAACTCTTTTGATGGTGAACAGCGAAAAATTCAGCATGCTGTAATTTATCCTAGGCTTGACGTAGGTTTTTGAACAGTTCTTTTTAAACGATTCATGATTAAGTTGTTTATATCAGTGGTCACAAATTGGCTACTCGCGAAGCAATTTTATATGATCCGCGAAGACATTCTAATTATTTGTTTTTCGCAAAATATGGTTTTGCAAGAGCTCAAGATTTTAATTATTTGAAGTTCGAGTCTACATTATGTCCATTTCCGTTAAAAACAAACTTAATAACGCTCCATAAAATCAGTAAACGGAATTAATTAGTTTATTATGTGAAACAAATAAATTTTTAATAAAAAAAAATTTATTAAAAGATTTGAAGATACAGATTTTATTAACTTTTATTCGTATTCGTCAAATAAAAAATAAATAAGCTCACTTATAAATTTTTGCTCTAACAGTAGACGCTTGCTTGGAATACATTTATATGTGAAAAGATTTTTTTACAGTTGAAAATTAAGGTTAAAGAAACTCGATTGACCGATGAGCATTTGTAATCCGCTTTGAAGATGATTTCTAGAAATTTCTCTCCCAGGCAGCAATTTTAATCAGTTTCTCAAAGCCGTCAGGTGTTAAGTTGTACTAAAAAAGGAAAGCATTTATAATTATTGTTTACATACAAACATATGTATTCTAGTTATGCATCGAAAAAAAATTTAGTAAGCAAAAGAAAGACTAGGTAGTTTTTATTTATTCTCAAGTTTTTGTCCCACTTCGTAAATTTTCTCCGAAGAACTTAGAAATTTTTTATAATTTGTTTATTTTTAGTTTAAATTAAAGTAATTATTTAATTATAAATTAAACACGTTAGAATTCTTTGAAAGATGTGTTAGTCTAAGAATTTAATATTTAGTTGTGAATACATTTGAATTACAAAGTTTATCCAACAAAAATGTCTGCTAGGTACCATTAACATAACTGCTAGGTTAAACATTGTTTACATATGTTTTAATGAATATTTATTAAGTGAAATTTAAAACATTTTATTTTATTAATAAAATTTTCTTTTTGTTTAAAAAATAACAATTTTATTTAATTCTGGTCCGTCAGCTCTTTTCAATTTGAGCATTCGGCCTGCATGCACTTTGAGTTTGAGACCCTGTTATTACCCTATTATTGGTTTACCCCAGCGATTCTCAACCTGTGGGGCGCGCCCCCTAGGTGGGCGCGAGAATATCCAAGAGAAAATATTATTTAAAAAAATTGATTAACTGCCTGAAAGGAAAGCACACATACACATAGAAAACAAAATACATTTCGACATATTTAATAATTAACTTATTAAAGTAAAACAACTTCTAAATCAAAACTTACTTAATCAAAACATACCAAATTGAAAACAATTTTAATAATTATTAGTGACTTCCTTGGGCCTGTCTTGCAGAGCAAAGTTTTTCGCAGGAAGGCTTAATGTTAGATATAGCCACTTTCAGTTCTGATTCTATATTTAGCCGAGATCTATATTTTGTCTTCAAAGAAGCCACAGCAGAAAATCCAGTTTCACAAAGGTAGGATGTTGAAAACGGTAATAGAATGCGAAATGTCCTTGTTTTAATGCAGAAAAATAATCCTTTATTCCTGACCAAAATTCAAATAGTGATTTATTGCTAAATTTTCTTTTGGTTTCGCCACTTGTCGTGAAGTCTATGAATTTTTCTTCTTCGTCAATTGAGAGTCCTTCGGGATTCTTATGAAATGAATCCCTAGCCCACTCGTAACTTGTTATCAGTTTGTCGTCAGCAAGAAAATACTTTTTAAAATTCTTTGCCAGCATGACTAAATGATTTTCAATGGTTACAAAAACAGCTTTTACATGTTCTTCTTCAGCCTTGTAAATTTTAGTACAATAATTCACATTTGCAAACTTTGTTAGGTTTTTTTTTTTAATTTCTGCTCCACAATTCCAATTTTCTACAAAAAGCATTAACTCGTATCCAACATATGTGTATTTGCTCCTTGGAGTTGAAAATTCAAGTTATTTAATTTCTCGAATATGTCGACCAAGTAGCTCAATTTCATCACAAATAAACCATTGCGGAAATTTTGGGCTTCTGGTCTGTTTTCTTCTTCTAGCAAAATGGCGATTTCTTCTCTTAATTCATAAACACGTTGCAAGAATTTCCCACGTGACAACCATCTTGCCACGCAATAAAATGGTAACGCTGAATGTACTGCAGCCATGTCTTTACAAAGTGCGGAAAAGATTCTTGATTTCAGGGGTCTCATTTTGATATAATTTACTACGGTTACAACCGTAGTTAACACAATATTCAGACCAGGACTCATTTCTTTGGAAGTCAAAGCTTCCCTGTGGATCCTGCAATGTGCTCAGACGCACTGAGGTGATTTTTGTTTTACAAGTGCTTGTATACTTTGGAATCTTCGGGACACTGAACGAGCGCCATCGGTGCATATTCATTTTTTCATTCCATGTTTGCCTCATTCATAAAATCATTTTAAACAGCAAATAATGCGAGCGTTTTTGCTTTGAGTTCTATTGGTTTGCAGAAAAGTAGTTCTTCTGCTACTGACATATTATCACAAAATCGAACATAGGCAATGAAATGGGCATCTTTAGTACTATCTGTTGCTTCATCAAGCTGTATTGAAAACAATTTCTCGTGCAACTTCGAGAAAAGCTGACACTGTACATCTTCAGCTATATCAACAATTCGACGAGCAGCAGTACCATTTGAAAGAGGTATGGACTACAATTGTTTTGAAAAATTATCTCCAAACATAGTTTCTACAATCTCAATTGCTGCTGGCAAAATAAGCTCTTCACCAACGGTGTGAGGTTTTTTACATCTGGCTATTTTATATGAAACTTTGTAGGACGCAATGAAAGCTTTTTTATTCAGACGAAGTTTCTTTAAAAAACGAATTTTGCTTTTCTTATGATTTTAATTTTAACTTTAATTCGAAGAATTTTCTGGGTTTGTTGACGAATTCACTATGAAGCGTTTCCAAATGTTTCAAAAATTTCCAATTCCAAATGTTTATTAGGTTTCATGCCGTCTGCGGCCAACATTTTTAGGAAATGATACACAGGACCTTTCTTCTTCATTTACTTCAGTACTGGTAAACCCCAAATTTATGTATTCTTGAGAATATTTTCTTGATTTTATTTTCGGAACCACGCTCGTCTGTGTACTTGTTGATGCTTGACTATCGTCTAAGGCTCGCTTACGCCCGCTTTAAAAATTATCCATGACTCTGCATAAATCTGCTGCCATGAATATTTAATATAGTGAATTGCAATTAGCGAGAAAACATATATAACATACGATAGATTCGATAGAGATCGGCTAGAATGAGAAGTGAAACTTCTGTTATCGAACATTTTGCTCCTTCCTCTGAGAAAACATTTGCTCTGCGCATGCTTGAAACGGCTTACACAAACCATATTACTTATATTTTCTCTTTTCTTTAGTCATGCTTCTGTTTTATTTCTTTAATATTTCAAAAAAAACTATTCTCTGTTTCTAAATTTAGCTCACCCTGTCTAGGTTAACTCTCATTAACGAATTTCTGTACTTTCATACTCTTTTAACGTTATCTCCCTGTTTGGCTTTCATCTCAAATATAATATTTAAATTTTCCCCGCTTCCATTCGCTTCATCTGTTCACCGCACTCTTGGCAAAATGTCAAACGTAGTTTCTTGCCAACGTTGGCTCTCTTTTACTCTTGTTTTGGCAGTTAGTTAAAAATAATTTAAAATTAGAAATCAAAATACTCAATATATATTATTGTTGTATATACACTGGTGTGCAAAACTTAAACAACAGCAGGGTTTTTTGCTATAACTCCACGAGAAATCAACTGAGATACATGAAATGCAGAAATGAAGGAGAGTATTATGTACGTAAAGGATGACGAAAGCATCGGAGCTGAAAAAGGAATACAAAGCATACGGTATGGAATCAAACAAAAACAAGCTTTGTTGAACGAATAGTATCGTGACTCATGATTGTCTATACAATAGGAAGAACAACAAGCAGATGTTCCTTAATATAAGATATGCCCTCCCCTCACTGCAATGGTTGCTTCGCACCGTCTCCGCATACTCAGAACCAGCTGTTGCAGCATTTCTTGCGGTAGGAGTGCCCATTCCTCAATCAGCATCTGTTTGAGTTGTTGGGTGTTCTCCGGAGGATGTACGCGTGCTGCAATGCGTCTCCCCAAAGCATCCCGACCATATTCGATGGGATTTAAATCTGGGGAGTACGCTGGCCAATCCATTCGAGTGATATTTTCACTTTCCAGTAGTTCCTCAACAGCAAGAGTCCGATGTGGGCGTGCATTGTCATCCATAAAAATTAAGTCTGGGCCAATGGCACCTCGGAACAGACGCACATGGGGAAGGAGTACCTCCTCACAATAGCGATCCCCGGTTACAGCCCCTCTGTCGAAGACGTGAAGCTCAGTTCGCCCGTTCAGCATAATGCCGCCCTAGACAAGAACTCCAGGACCACCGTTACGGTGTCTTTCCTTGATGTTACTGGGATGAAACCGGGTCCCGACCTCTCTCCAAATCAGAACGCGTTGAGAATCGCTTCTGGTACTGAACCGACTCTCATCCGTAACGAGGACACGACTCCATTGATCAGTTGTCCAGTTTTTGTGCTGTTTGCAGCATTGTAAACGATGGCGTCGGTGGCCAACTTTCAACGGGAGGCAGTGCTCAGGACGGCGGGCGAATAGACCCCCTTTGTGAAGGCGTCTGGCCACAGTAAACCGCGACACTTGTCGCCCCGTTGCTGTACAGAGTTGCTGAGCAATGGCGCTTGCTGATTGCTGTCGGCCTCTTTTTGCCTGCAGGACGATATATCGGTCCTCCTCTGCAGATGTCGTCCTCGGGCGGCCACCACCAACCTTTCTAACAGCTGTACCTGTGGTTTGAAACGCTTACCAAGCGCGCGAAACGACACTTTTGTTGATTCCGAACTCTGCAGCTACACGGGTGACAGTGCGCCCCTTCTCCAGCTTTTCGATCATTCTTCCACGTGTGAAGTCGTCCAGGTGATTTCTTCTAGCCATATTTCACGAACTGACTCACTGGCACTTGCAGCTAATACGTAGAATTGCGTCTCCGTCCTTCCTTTTATTCTACTGTTGAGCGACATCACGCGTTTTGTGTACGCTCACGTCGTCTCTGACGTTTCGTTCCCGATATTTGCATACGCATGATGTTTCTACTAACTTACGTGTTCATTGTACTGATCTCCAGACCTCCTTTTCTGCAATTTCATAGCTATCTGCTAAATTTTTACATTGTTGCTTAAGTTTTGCACACCAGTGTATTTTATTGTATGCGGAGGGGGGGGTGATGAAAATTATGATTGAAAACTGGGCAGCGAATAATGAAAGGTTGAGAAACGCTGGTTTACCTTATTATTACAATTTTTTTATTTTCTGTCTGCGCTGTTGGTCTTGTACAACCAAACAATGCTGAAGTGGCACGAAGGAAATCGTTCTTTTCTGCTTTTGTCTTTATTGCTATCAGTTGCATTTATTTCAAAGATGACATTGTTGTTATTGTATCTATGCAAGTAGATTTTTTTATTTTATTATATTTATTCATTTTTTAGTTTTCCAAATTTTCAGCTATTAACTTCGTATTAAAATTTTCAAATTAAAATAAATAGCAGCATTATATTTAAAAACATAATTAAAGGTTACTGAGGTTGCTTCCGGTGATATGTCGCAAAGGGGGTTGACGGATTTCATTGGGTAAATGTTTAATGAGTAGCGATCGTACTACCTCACCAGTGGCCGAGTGGTCAACTGTCCTCGTTTGTAGTGGCCGACTGCCATGGCTTATAGTTTCCTTCTCTAAGGTAACCACCTTTAAGACTCTTCCCTAAGGTTTCAAACCAAAATCGCCCGAAACCGTAGGTAGTCACATAGGGTTTACTGCATTTAAAATATTAAATGGCTGATATCCATTTCTGCCTCACGTTTTAGATAATTTATCGTGCATGATTTCCCAAAATTCTAAATTAATCCAAAGTGTATTTTCAGGAATGTTCTAGAGTGCTGAATCAAAAAAAAATAATAATAAAGAGAGAGACACGGTTTCGAGGGAAAAAATCATAGAAGATAGGGAGGTATAGCAGGCCTCTGTATTTAATCCGATACCGAAGCCATTCCCAAGCATGTACCTTTCCAGTTATTGAAAAAAAAAATTTTTTAAATGTGTTTTACAATAATCTTCTACAAGTATTAAACTTTATCTTTTCTTAATATTATTGAGTTGTCAGGTTGGTATACTTCCTTAAATTTTAAAAGGAAGATGAGATTTCACTATGCACTTAAACACTACATCTGAATTTTTTCGAAAAGTCATTTCGGGAAAAATTCATTTTATTTTTTGAATTGACGTGATGACGGTCAATAATATCGTGTACTGATTGCAATTATAATTTGTAGGAATCCATCATTTAGAATAGCGTCACATTTTAAGTATATTGTGAATCAAAAATTTAAATCGTCCATTAAGGCTCACAGCTTCAAGCTTTAGCTGTTAGTAAAAAAAATTAATTATTCTGAAAAGAAAGTATCCAGTCTTTTAGTTACAACGTATTATGAATATACATGCTGAAATAATATTTATTTACGCTTCCGTGGGTCTAAAAGTGTACAATTTCAACCGGTACTGATCTTCATGAAGCCTATCATTTTATGGCAACCCATGTAATAGCTTCTCTTTCTGAAACAATGTGCAGTTTTCACTGTATGGAATTACCCGAAATTTCTTAGAAGCTTCTTTTATGTACTACAGAATGCGCATTATCATGATTTTGTTTCATTAGCTGACGCTTATTTCCTTCGAAATAAGCTATAATCGGTACTAAAAATTTATACTAATGCTACCAAGTAGATTACAGGAGAACTATTCTAACAGTTCAGCTGCATAGCCTTCAAGGTAAAGTAGTAGAAAGATAGTTTGTTAATGTAAAAAACCATCTTTCAACCAGTCAGTGGAAGTCCACTGTTTTTGTACATTACAAATCTAAAAAATTCATTCAAAACTATTACTAATTTGAAATATAAAAATATTAGTAATTTGTATTTTTGGAGAAGATCAATATGTTTCTTGTTGAAGTTTCCTCTTCATTTATGCGTACCGTCGATAAACCAAAAACATATTCCTCTCAGCCTATGGGAATACCGAACACGTTTTTGAGTTAACATGGTTTTAAACTTTATACAGTGTGGCCAGAAAGTTCCTTTACACCTGACCTAAATGGAGGTAACGGTGTAAGAAAGTAAGATATTTGATATTTGAACTTCCCATCCTGATCGTTGATATGGCAACAGTGCTCCCCACGTAAATTTCAAAGTGATTGCAGCGTAACTTCCGGAGAGGAGAATAAAGTCAGCGCGTTGACCAGTTCATTGTCTCCCCTTTCTGAGCTTGGTGAAGAATAATGACACATACCAGCGATTTCACTCTGGGGAAGCGCTTAGTGATAAGCGCATGAATCCATGAACGGAAGTACAACAACGAAAACATGACACAGGTGATAGATGGGTTTCGTGAAGGTTTCGGTAAGGAACCACCAAGTTGTCAGATTTTGATCATGTGAAAGAAGAAACTTTTCTCCTGGAAAGTGTTTTGGATTCACCAGCTCCTTATCCTGGCTGCCTCGAAGTCCGGACTTTGCGACACCAGACATTGTCCTGTGGCGGATTGTCAAATCATACGTCGGGTAGAAGCGGTACGTGGACAATAATGCTCTGCGAGCAAGTGTGCTTGAAGCCTTTCAACAAGTGACAAAGCATCTGCTAAAGCGGATGAGTAGGATGACATTCAAGCATATCAACCTGTGTAGGGATAATAGTGGGGCACATTCGGACGTTTTGGACAAATAATTTTAAGTGTTTTTAAAGTTACAATGAAATAATTGCACATGTAAAGGGACTTTCTGGCCACCCTGTATATTGTTTTTGTATAATTAGTAGTATTTATCAGGCCGGTTTTCGCCAGTTCACAGAAAAGCTTCCTAAAATATTTTCAGCTAGGCTAAACTGCTATTAAAATGCAATGATCACACTTATCACTACTTGGAAGCAAATTACTTCTTATTTAGCAGCAAAGCCTGTCGTTAAATTGCTTGAACCTCACAGTTGTAAATAATGCAGTATGCACTAATTTAGAACTTTGTAATTTTCTTTGATTTAGATGTTCGAAAGTCCATCATTGGTCAGACACTTGGTGGCCTTGTGTTCGCACTGCTTGGAGGTCAGCCACTTGTTATTGTTATGACGACAGCACCGCTAAGCCTCTATACGAAAGGCAAGTATATTTTGCTATATAACGATTTCTTAAAGTAAGCCCATTCTCATTTTTGAGGTTGTATTTTATATCCCAGAAAATTTAGGAAAATAAACTCTAAAGCTATTATTAATTATTAGCAGTTTAAGAGAACAATTCAACTAAGTAGAAAGAAAATTAAATATTTCGTGGAATTGTGTCTCAGGAAATATTTCGTGGATGTATGTTCCTATAAAAAATTTTGAATCAAAAACTTTTATTAATATCTGTAGATTTGGAAATAAAGCCAGTTAGCAGATTACAATTTACGTAAAAAGAAAGAAATTTAAATATTCCGGGGAAATTTTCCTACAGAGAAATCTGAATCAGCTACTTTTATTTTATATCCTTTGACTTGCAAATACTCTAATATCACTGCGAAATTATTTATAATTAAAATTTAGCTTTCAAAAACAATCATGACTTGGAATCAAACCAATCTTTTTATTAATTACAGTTGTAGGACCCTCTGGTATATCTTGTAATGTAACAGCTGAAATGCGTGTAGAAACCACACAGGAGAAGGTCAAAAAAACTCTTTATTAGCTGTTTTAAAATTCACAATGCATCGACTTGACGCTAACGCACTACGCCTCATTCGGGCGGTAACTCAAATAACAAGAACTAAATTAAAAATTTCAGAAAAAGCCCGATTTTGTGTCAAAATACCTACATTAGAACAAAGCTATATATAAATCTAATATACATATTAAGTCGCGCTTTCGAGACATGGAAAACGCAATTTGAATTTCGTCAATCGGCCCAATAGAACGTGAGTTATAGAACTGTCCCCCCTTTTTTTGTGTGTGTGTGTATGTGTGCGCGCGCGCAGTGTATTAAACCTAACTAACCCTACCTAAAAAATTACTCTTTTTAAACCGCGCTTAAAGCAAAACACAAGATATAAACATAATAATAATAGCCACAAATATAATAATTTCAAATGATGCATTTCTTATGAAACATTTCTAAAGATAGTTCTCGTAGTTATAGTTAGTAGACGACTTACTGCGCATACTGTCAGCCAATCTTGAATATCTCGGTATATAATTACTAACTGCTAATCTTGCACTGGATTCTAAGCGGTCTTCCGTGAGACGGGAACGATATGCTGTCTTAATTATATTCATCCTTGGAAATGGAGATTCACACAGGTAGGTAGAGCAAAAGAACGACGTTTAATGAAATGTAATTTTTTTAAATTAGGATACTTCGTCCATTAGATTCCAAAAGTTATTCTTAGGTTCTGAACTACCTGCGTTTAAAATTTTGCCATTTTGAAGGAGAAAAAGTTCGTTTTCCTGCAGAGGTAAAGAGAATGTATAATTTATATTTTAGTTATCGTGCGCTTCCAATGAAGGTACATGTATCGTTTACACATTCATCGAATCATTTGCTTAAGCAAACACAGTCTCATCGATTTGAAAAGCCGATACTCCAGTCTAGCTAGCATCGGTGCTCCGTAAATATGTTTCTTTTAGTATGCGTGTCTTAGGTCTTAGTAAAAGCGTTCACCCCAAAATGTCTTAGTGGTCCACCGGTCGATCGCAATCGACTTAATGCCCACCCCTGTAGTAAAGAATTATCAAAAATTTTATAAAATACACCATACATTAAAATCATTAACTTGTTACTTAATTTTTGTTACAAGATGACGATAAACTGAGATACACTTAGCAATATGAATAGCTTTGTCTGGGCTTGCTTAAAAGTACTTTTAGTGTATTTTGATAAATGTTTTATAACATTTTTATATATTTTGTTAAATGTACCTTTACAGAAGTCAGTTAATTTTGCGTATTTTTTTGGCCAATTTAATAACGTAGCTTACAAACATCTGTAGAAAAGTTTTCAATTACTTTTCCCGAAAATATCTGAAAAATTGCATTCATAATCCATATTTCTCGGAGAAACAGTTTGTTAGCTTTTGGCCTGGTATAATAGCTATTTCTTGAAGTTAGTTCAAAACATGGTTAAAATTTAAAAAATATTTTGGCAAACTCTTGTTAATCAGTCATTTTATTTATATAGCAAACAAATGCCATAATGAATTAATTACAATAAAAAAGAGTTCCTTTGTAACTGCAATAATGTATTGGGCCTTTAGTTTTAGTGCTGTGCATTCTACAGTTTCCTGTCGTTTACTATTGGACACACATCTGACGATCTGAGTTGACTTTTAAATTCTATATCAAGGAGACAAAGGGCAGTTTCCCGAAACGTGCTTTCTCGAATAGAAATTATTTGTATGGGAGAAAAGCCCATAGATATCAAGTAAACATTTATTTAAAATTTAACCACAAACTCTCCTTGAAAAATGACACTAAGTCTGTCTACCTCGAAAGGACAGAGTTTTTCTATCACACCAGCATTAACATAAAATAGATTTATGCATAATTTTATATGCCCGTCATTATGTTTCGAAAAGCGTGAACAAAATAAATCGCATGCAAACATAATTGTATGAAATACACATTTTAGTTCACTAACATAATTCTTAATTAACAGATAAGAAAAAAACTAATGTACGAGATTTCCAACTGTTATATTAATCTCATTAGCAATTTATGAAAGTTATTTGATTATGTATGCACCTGTAACTTCATGCATTATAGAATGGCAAATTAATTTTTTCATGTTGGGACCTTTAAATTTACATAATGAAAAGAAATAAACTGTTTTTAAGAGGGAAAATTACTTCTATTAATTTTTACGCATGTTTAAAAAAATTTATTATGGAATTGAATTTTTACATTTGTGGTAGTCTCTCTGTTGCATAAACAGAAACTAATTTTTTCTTTTAAGTTTTATGCAAATATATCGTTATTTTGAATGATTTACATTTTGTACAAATCTATATAAACACACATGCTAACCGAGTGGCAAAGCATTTAGTCGGGAAGTAACTTTTAATATTTGCTTAGTATAGCCATAATTATATATTGTACGTAAACATTATATACATATGTACGTATGTATGTACGCATGTATGTGTGCGTGTGTGTGTGAGTGCGTGAGTATAAGGCAAATTAGTTTTAATTTCATTAATCTAATTTAAAAAATTATTGAAATTTCAAGACTAATGATTAATTTTGTGCAAATTTAGCAACAAGTTAATTCATAAGTTATTACAAACATTTGTAATTGTACAAAATATACATACGTATGTTACGCACATAATTTAATTATATGGCTATGTATACGATATGTACGTATTTAATTTAAGTATATGATATCTACCTATAGTATATAATCATTGCTATACTACAGAAATAAAAAAAACAATTAGTTCATATCCTAAATTCTTACAAAATGCTGAGTACATAAGGTTAGGTTAGCTTATTTAGTACCATTAAGGCCACCGGCTTAAGAAGGTATCTTTCGGGGTATAGTTTTGAAGAATGACAACCTGTATTCCCATCGCATATGATGAAAATCTCATGCAACTAGCTGTTTTCATTTCTGAAAGCGAAACAAATTGTCACTTTCCGCAAAAGGGGATAAAACGAATAACACCGGCTATTCCTATCAGGCTTAATTCTCCACAACTGGACGGTGCGAGTGTAGGGGGCTTTCTTTATCTTCCCTACGTATAACGTAACTACGTGCCACTTAAACTTCGGTAGTCTTCCAAGAAGACACACTTCTTCAACCAGAACTCTTTCATTGGTTATCCTTTATTAAATTTACCTGCATGCCAAGATCTAAGCCAAAGAGAAAAGATAAACATAAAAAGTGTCTAAAGAAAGAATTAAAGAATAACTAAAAATAAATTGATTAAAGAATAACCAAAAATGAATTAATAAAATATAAAAAATTTCTTTACATATAGAAAATTTGCATTTATCTTCATAATGCGGGTACATATATTGTCCGCTCATTTAAGTTTCTTTAAGCACGTTCGGGCAGAGATTTTTATAAACTTTACGTTTTATACAATTTAACCTAAGATACCGCTTCTTTAAACACACTAATACATTAGATTTTAAGAAATAACTGGAAAAATCTCATCTTTTCTTGGCACTAATAAATAAAACATTCAGTAGAAAAGGGTTGCAATATGCTGAGAGATAAACGTGCTACTTTATTCGTAGATCCAGAATGTAATGGAAGTTTACAATCTGTATAAAGATTGAATAGGCTATTCATTAAAATTGAAGCTTTCATGGAGCTTTTGCATCTAATTAATTTCAGCGTTTTATTCAAAAATGTTGCTTAGAAAATCTTTCCCTTTACACGCATTCCTTTCCGTTAATGTAAGTCAGTACCGAAGGAAAAGTAATTCCAAAGAAAAGGAAAATACTACAAAGATTTTCTGCAGATAATTACATTTATTTGCAAAGTTTATGGTTCTTTCTTTGATTAAATATACATCGGCTAGAAGTTTAAAATAACATTTTTCAAGTTAAAACTTTAAAAAACATCGCAGTGTTTTAGAAGGCATTGTAAATTCATGATTATACAATAACAGTTACCGCAGTTTTTTGTAATAGCCTGAAAATTTATTAAAATGACTGCAGATTACTTGCTGGTATCTGTCAAGGTATTCTTACTTCTCAAATCCTGTTTCATGAGTGTGGTAGGTTTGAGCCATTAAATGCGAAATCAAGAATTTTTGCATTTGTTTAAAATAAGTTCTTGCTTTCCGATATTCAGTTAATATTTATATCTTCCTCTCTTACATACCTTTTTTTACTGTAATTTTTAGTACTTGATATTTTTTTAATCTGTCACGTCAATGTGTTTATTGCAATAGCACTGACAATATTCAAATTTCAGTTTTTAAGAAATTGATTCTTAAATGCCTTAATATTACTGTGCCTTGTGACTGCTAGTGAGTCCACAATATTAAAAAAGCCAGTCACTTTCTAGCACTGGTCTTTCTATTTCAAGAAATAAAAATGTGTTCAGAAAACGAACGGCAAAAGTAAATAATAAAATATTTGTTACGTAAAGAATTCTGAAATATCGCTTTACTGCTTTAAGTGCCATGCATTTGTCTTTTACTGTTGAGTTTTTATTAAATAGTTCTGTTCGTTTTCTTCTTAAATAGCTCCATTTAGTAGTTTTATGCAATTAACATTGTAGAGTCATTAGCTATTTGTGAAGCAGGAGACGTGAAAATGAGCTATGTCCTAGCCGGAACTCGAACCTAGACCTCTCGAATACGCGGCGAGTGTTCTAACAGTTACATCACAAAGCCAATGCAGAAAGGAGGGATAAAATACCTTATAACATAACTATTTCAACTTTCCGAAGGATAAAATCACTTTTTCTCCATTTATATCAGCATTATTAAAATATATTTCTTAATCCCTCTCATTCAAAATAAAATAACGCATATTTTGATTTCATATGTTCAAATCATTTCCAGAAAATCTCATTAGTGTTCTTATTATTTTGCATTTAAGTTATAAGGAAGAAATGCTCTTATTAAAGCATTCTATTTTTAATGCTGACAGGAAAATGGTTAACACTCCACTGTGGCGTTCAGATGACTCTAAGTCTGGCTCTCTATGAGTGTTTCTAGAAATATTTTCAATTAATTTGAAGCAGAAGGACACAATTTAAGTCTCTTTCAGCAGATAAAAATAACCTTACAGCGATACAACAAGCCAGTTTTGAGATTACGCTCACGCTGTATTATTAATTCTTATGAGCATACGCATGGATCACTCCCCTATGTAATTTCGTGCTAATTTGTTTAAGTAAAAAAGTGCGTCCAAATCCTATTGGGCATAATCTGCAAACTTATTAGCTCCTTAACTGTCATTTGCATTCAAATGGACGTTAATAATATTAGGCGAAAATTGTAAAATCGGAAATTACTTAACGAAATTACCTTTTTATACTGATTAACGAGTTAAGTCTTCCAAAGTGCATAATACGTTCCATAGTATGTTTCAAGTATTCTATAGACACCAGATCGGAAGGTTACATGATTTCTTAGTTAGGAATGCATTCAATTCAAATAGCATTTTCATTAAAGTGCTTATTTCAGGCTGAACTGTTACAAATCTATTTCGTAATACATTTTTTTTCAGTGCATTCATATGTCCCATCAGAATTCTGCAACTGTCAAATGACATTTTATTTTTGAAAGATTAATGCCGTATTATTAAATCATTTAGGCAACAGCTATTATATATATATATAGTATGCATAATAAAGACGCGTGTGTGTATATATATATATATATATATATATAATTAAGTTTAATTTATATATAAGTTAAACTTAAACATTATTTTTATTTTTATTTAAGATTTTAAAAACAGAAATGTTTTTAAGAAATTTTTTTAACTTTTCTATAAATTGCGAAAATGTATAATAATTATTCATATTTAAATCATTCAAACATGAATAATTAATATGCATTATCAGAATTTTAATAAACATTTTTTAATTTCTGGAAAAAAATTCTTTCAGATTATTCTTTACTAATATGCATAATACTTCGTTTTAAAATTTAATAGTTTAATTTTAATTTAATAGTTTTTAATTTAATAGTTTTTCTAGTTTTCCTCATTTTAAATTCCAAATTTAAAAAAAAATTGCAGGAGAGTATAAGACTTCCCTTCTAATTTTTAAAAATTAAGCTTTATATATACCTCGTTAGAAAGTCATCCAAAGAGGCATCTCTCCCCTTAGGCGAATAGCCCTCGAGTGCTTTGCCATCATTAAAAAAAAAAACAATATATACACCGCAGTATGTTCAATGTATGTTCCGTAGAATCCTGTGGTTTATGCAACTCCTCTGAGGCGTCAAAAAACTTCGAAGGAATTTTTTAATACCATGTGGACAGAAAAATTAAACTCTAAAATAATTTATTAAACAATATTTTTTATTTCTTCTGGCTACTGTTATATAAAATAATCTTAATTAGATCTGTTTTTGTAAGTATAATGAAATAACCTCATTTTCCCTATAACGTGCTCGCAACATTGATATATTTTCAATGCTTTTTTAACATTTAACTTCTCTGAAGTTGTAAGATCTGAGATAACTGTATATGTATACTGATAGAAAAAGAATTCCAACACCAAGGAGTTGTGATAGATAAACGAAATTTGGCAGGCGTGTTAATGCGTCTGAAAGGTGATCTTTATTCAAATTTCACGCTAAGCGCGTAAGTTTACGCTAGTACCGCCACTACGAACAAATCATGTTTAATTTAAATACTCGCTTGTAAAATTCGTAAGCCTTATTTATCGTTGAGATTTGACTTAGTGAAGTGATGTTAGACAAGAATGCCTTTAAGAAGACGAAGAAGCCATTATCAACAACTCAGTGAGTTTGAAAGAGGTCGTGTAATATGGCTACAAGAAGGTGGATTTTCTCTCCGCGATATTGTAAAAAAGACTTGGCAGGAACGTATCCACTGTTCATGATTGTTGGCAGCAGGGGTCAAGGAAACCGGGTTCCGGGTGGCCACGTAGCTGTACTGAGAGGGAAGACCGCAGTGTTCGGCCTATGGCTGAGGCGCATTGTACTACGTCTGCAGCAGAAATTCGAGCTGCAGTTGGCCCCACAGTGACTGTTACAAATCAGTTAGCTGAAGAAAACAGCTCCAAGCCAGACGCCCTGTAGCGTGCATTCCACTGACTCCAAACCACTGCTGTTTCTGAGTCAGTGGTTAGATCATTGGAGGACGAAAGTCAAGCTAGAGATCATTGGAGGACGAAAGTGGAGATCTGCTGTGTTTTCTCATGAAAGCCGATCCTGCCATGGTGCCAGCGATGTCCCTGCGTTGGTTAGAAGGAGGCCAGGTGAGCGCCTGCAACCAACCTGTCTGCGGGCTAGACACACTAGTCCCACGCCTGGAGTTACCGTCTGAGTAGCAATTTCGTATGACAGCAGAGCACTCCTGTGGTTATCCCCCGCACCCTGACTACAAATTTGTACTCAGTCTGGCATCCTTCGTGAACTATTGTTCAGTTTCTTTGGGCTCCTGCTCCAGGCTCTATCCTAGAGCAGTGAACATGTTACTTTTCGAATTTTACGTAGCATGAATCATGAGATAGCAAATTTAAGGTATATTGTGAGGAATTATTGACAAGGCGTATAAGTTTGAAGTAGAAGTCCGTAGTCGTGAAAGCAATCATGTTGAAGTTGAAACCGAGTCTGAGTCGATGAATAC
>KK120220.1:24126-170475 GCA_000611955.2 Stegodyphus mimosarum
AGTGCTGTGCTGGGGATAGCAATGAAGCTTCGAGGTTGAATGAGAGTAGGAGGCAGGAAAGCAGTGGTTTGCATTCAAATATTTTATGAGTTTGGGAAAGCTAAAAATATGTTATTAGTAGTTTCGTAAAGATTTATCACTTTAAAATATTAATCGCATAATCATACAAAAAATTCGTTAAACTAAAAATATTTTTAATTTTTACTTTATGCAAATAATATTTCATGCTGGCTATGTACCAGACAGCGTTTTCTAGAACACGAATTCTGTAAGATTCTGAGAATACCATCTTAAAAAAATTATATTGATCAATCTTTTCACGCAAACTGAACTGCATGGAAAAGATTGTCAATTAATCTACTACTAGCATCAGAGACAATTTTCTAAGCTCAGATTTTAATTTAGTTACGTACAAATACAAACATTTCATCAATATATGTGCGGATCCTGAATATGATCTCAAACTTCAAAATTTCATGTCTCGATCAAATGGCGCTGAACTAAAGCCAACGATTTTGAATTTTATTTTTTATAACGAGCAGAAAATTTTCCTAAATTTAAGTATAGAGGACGGGAAACTGTTTAAAATGCTATGGTATTTTTTATAAAACTGATTTTTTAATTTAAGTGCCAAAACGTGAATATTTCCATAATTTTAAACACTTTTCTAAATGGAATTATATATCTGAGAACCAACGATTGCAATAACAAATGTCGGGTGGACATTTGTGTACACAGCGTATATAAACCTAGTGTCGTACGTAAAACCGGCGCGCCTTATCTGTACAGAAAAGTCCTCTTTATTAATTCAGAAGTTTCATATTTTACAAAATTGATGACGCTGTATACATTTGCTTCACCCTTTTCTTCCCAGCCCCCCCGAAAGTTTTGTGATAGGATCACTAACTTTCAAAATTTTGCTCTAATTTTCCTCTAGGGTGTATGTATTCACTCTCATATAATACAACATAATCCCTTTACAGTAGGTAGACACATCTTTCACAACTCCAGCTATCTGCGTGCGGTGTTTGAGGTCTTTATTATAGTCTATGTTATGTATGCTTCGAATATAACGTTAAATAAAATATATGTGATTATCAATATTTCATATGTAGTAATTAATCACCCAATGTTTGAGAGCTAATAAATTATTTTCTAAATTTAGTAATAATTCATTTACATCGCTTCTTAAGAAAGTGAGAGCACTTTAAAAATTACTATTAAGAATTCTGTTACGCAAAAATGTGTTCAATATTCGTTATTGCACATTAATTTGTTTGTTATGTAAAATTTATAATTTTAAAGTATTGATTGTGAGTATTCATTTTAAAATATTCACAAGAAATACACTGCGAGATTAATTAATATAGCGATTACATGCGTATTGCTTTTTTCATTTAAAAAAATGGTGTATAAAAATAATGATCAAATATTTTCGTGTTCCTCATAATTGATTAAAGTTAACTGAAAATACTGATAGAATAAGTATTCAGTAACCTTAGAAAAACAGGATCCTCTAGCAAAACCATCCAGTAAATTCTAGTGGGAGTTCTGATCACCTGTCTTTACCCAGGTTCCACTCCTGAATATACTGCTATCAATGTTATGAAAATGTTCTTTATTTAACAGAAATTACACATTTTGCTTATAGAAAAATTAGTATTATCCCATTTGCATAAGTTTTGCTTAAAGTGAACTGTAAAATTAACTAACCTATTAGTGAATTTTTCACTCTAATAATAGTTTAGGAATAAAGGAGATCTAACGAAAAACACTTTCCGATAATGATTTTAAAAAAAGGAGTTTCTATGACCCCTCAGTATTTGCAAATAGATATATTCGTTCAAACAGAAAATAAATACTTAGTGACAATGCGTATCATTTGAACTTAATTATTTTCATTACAAGCTTGTTTGTGTTTTTTGAAGTCAAATATTTATTCCCTTCATTAGTCTGAATTGCGTATGGAAACTTATAACGTTTTGTGAGGATATATGTACAATAGTGTTTCTTTTAGTCTACTTAAAAGCATAGAATGCAGAGCGGCTTGGAAACCATCGATGAAAGGTGAAAATGAAATTTTTGGACAGTAGAAATAAATCTTTTGCATATATAGTAGAGTAAGATACGTAATGGCAGCTCAAGTCCTCAAGGAATGCCCTCTAAATACCTTGTCCGTCGTTGGTTCATAATTCAAGCACCTACAAGAGAGATTAAGTTCCTCCACTGGGATGTCTGCCGTTTGCTCAGGCATATTTTCTTACCAGGACTTCATCCCAGGTAATTCATTTTACTTACAGTCCAAGAGCAGTATAATGACAACGGTCACAGATTTATGGAACAGGTATGGATGGATGAACTCGGCTGCGATGGTATCAAAATATCTTTCAACAGAGTCTCACACTGCCTCAGTAGCAAGCTGTTTATAAGTGGAATAATATGCTTTATATTAAGGGAAGTTATTAATAAGAGAACCGGTTGTTTTGCAAGTTGCAGTTAAAAGAATCTTTATTTTCTTAGTCTGATTTTCTTTTACGACTATAGCACTAAAAGAGTCATTAAAAATAAGAATCTCCAATTCTGCAATCCAAACCGAAATTTTAAAATACTCCAGATATGTCCCCACATAAGTAAATTATGAGCTTCTCCTTTTTTCAATAAATGTCAGTTTAAATTTATTGCTTATTTTATACTATCGATGAAATAGCCTTAATAAATATCATAATATTAAAATAGTTATACTTATTAAGATACCTATAACTCATCTGGTTTGCTATCTAAAATACTATTCACTCCTTGTAGATATGTTAAAAATTAAGTTTAGAGTGTTAAACAAGGTTTTTCATAATATGGCTGTCAGATTATCATTATTTTAGGAATTTAAAGTAGAATAAAAAGTACTAAGCAACCATACATCTTTTCTCTCTATTGATCAAATATTCTTTACGAACTAAATTGTGATAATTATTATTTTCTGAACGCCAAGCAAACGAAGCAGTCTAGAATTCCATAACTGAGTTTACACATCATGAGAAACGAACAAACCACATAGATTTAACAGTAAGTAAATAACTGATCGCTGATAGGTATAGCATAAATAAATACTAAGTATACCTTCGCATGATTTCTATACTTAGTATGTGAAAGTATACTAAGTGTACTTTAACATAATTTGATGCATGTTAAAACATATTTAGGATTCCTATACTTGTTTATGCACTTAGTACATTTTTAAGTATTTGAGTTATTCTTCACAACTTAGGACCAATTATCTCCATCATTTCCCATATTTTAGATAAATAGGTTTTTTTTACAATCATCATGCGTAAATAATAATGTTTATCAAATGTAATTTACCTTTTGTAGAAGCTTGACTCGCAACTAAAATTTCCTGAGAAACTTCTATTGTTTATGATCGCATTATGCAAATTATGTATAATCCTGAAAAGTACCAAATTTTTCTTTCAAATCTAATGATTTGAGCTGCCCTGAATTCCGAAAACTACCTATGTTTGCAATTGTTTTATTTTCTCCTTCCCTTTGATGTCACGATTCGTAAATATGCTTCACTAAGAAGGAGTAGTATACTAATAAGAGGTTCTCATTCTTCATATTGCCAGATTTCAAATTGTCACAGGAAGTGATTTGACATGGCTATTCAGAAGCCTTTCCCTTAGTCTTGTAAACTTACTTAAGAAAATTTTAGTATTTTTGCATATGAATATAAGAATACGTATTTTTAAAAACATGCGTTTAGCGGATTAAAATCCAGATATTTTAATGCTATGTAATGCTTTAGCTTTACTAAAATCTGACTAAATTCATTCAGTCGCTATTTATTTGCGTGCGAGACGTTTATTTATTATTTCGTGTTATTCGCATTTAATGGCTCTTTACCGTAACCAATGTCAAGGGTTACAAACAGTCCGAGTTAACAAATTTACCTTACAATTATATTTCAGTAGCTCCTCTGTGCTGACTCGTTAAATGCCATAATTTTAACAACAAAATTAGGAGATTCAATTAAAGTAAATTAGTCTGAATCTTTCTAAAATTAATATTTGAGATAAATTCGTCAATAAATTCTAGTGATTATAATCACTAGTTTTAGTAAAGAATGTCAGAATTCTTTTCTTAGCTGTTTTATGCATTTTTTTTTCTGTCTCATAAATTGCATTAGCTGTTCTGATACTATAAATTGGTGCTACCTAAAATTATTATTGTGTAGTTCATAATTTCTAAATAACTAAGGTAAGTAATGGGAAATATCTATAACATTATTCACTCTCTTTTCTCTACAGTGATCTTCAATATATGTCAGGACTTCCAGTTAAACTTTCACGCCATGTACGCATGTGTGGGGTTATGGAACACTTTCTTCCTTATCATTTTTTCCATCTTTGACGTCAGTCGCATTATGAAATGGTCAACCAGGTAAGCTGCTTTTGTCTTGTACTATCAGTCATTCATATACTCATTAGTACTTTCAAAAGCGCCATTGGGTAAGGTAAGTGCTCTCTAATTAATTTTCTCTATAAATAATTATCAATCAGTTGTCTATATGTGTCACCATTAGAAACTGCAGTTCGATAGAAGTAAATTCTTTATAAGCGGCAATTACATTTTAATAGTGTCTTAGTTCTTGAACGTACCACAACAGCTTCGAGAACTGGTGCATCTTCCTTTCGTTGTTTATGTGCTATTTTCAATATATATGTGAAAATATACTTTCCATTTACAGATAATATTCTGGAGACTGTACTTTATATTGCTTAAGGGTGCATAAGTTTATTGTAATAGGGCACACGAATGCCCTAAATTCTTGCCTTACGGAAAAGAAATCTCTTGAATCTCTTGAAAATTCATTCACAGTTTATATTTTTAATCTCTTTCGTGGGAACAAAATGGTGATGAATACTTAAACAGCGTGATTGCTTATACATAATTGTTTCATATTTGTTTATATATGCAGAAGACATCATTTTCTCTACGCTTAGAAATGCCTTGACTTTTCTTGGGCTCGAAAGTACACCTCCGTACTGTTTGTTTACATGATGATAGCAGTAACGAAAAGATTATTACCGTTAATGACATGCTTTGTATTTTTGCTGCCGATTATACTTATTTCGTCACTGTAGTATGGTGAATTTAATATAAAAAATGACGTGCTTTTTTTTATAGAGCGGAAAATCAGTATTTCTTCTAGCGCGCTAACTCCGTAAATGTGTATTAATATTAGGTGCAGAGATTTTTAATAAATGTATTCTTAATTTAAAAGGCTTCATATTAAAGGTTATGTGATTATTAATTCATTGTTTCATGTTCATTAAGTATAGATTCTTTGTAGATGCAATCTCCGAAAGCACGACACAAGTCAGTTTTCACAAACAGCAAAAATGTTGGGAGCTAACCATAATACACAGTAAATTCACGATATTTGTAGTCAGTCTGAAAAAGTAAAATTTGTTTTTGAAGTTAGACTACGATAGATTGGAACTCAGAAACAGAAATATCTATATATAAATTGAATATTTCCCATAAATATGTATTGCGCATTTTTTAACATGTGATATCTTTTGTAGCTTTGTATAAAAATAGTGTTTATCAGAGAAGAAAGTTTCTTTTCTTATACACGGGTATTCAGTGAATATAACTGAATGCGCTTTTTACTTTCATTTAAGGCAACAAAATATTAGAAGTGTGAAAGACATGGACATTAACATGAAATAACATATACAGTGCAAAGGAAATATTATCTGCAATGTGAAAGGAACAAAATGCAACAAAATTTCAATAATAATATACTTACTAGCACATGTGTCTTTACATTTGAGTCGAGATCGTCATGTAATCCAATGTGTTTTGTTTTTTGCACTAAATTTACGAACTCAGTTATTTATATAATCTAAGCATTTAAGATTGCTTCTGATAGTAACAGCATCTTTAAAGGATTTTATAATTTTATTATTCCACAAACCGGATGCTACCTGCAGAAGACTGCCTGTCAATTTTGTCGTCTGGCATTATTATTCAAAAAATACAAATGATAATTTTCACGCTTCCGTATCACACGTGCGCGTCATTCAGCAAAAAACAAAACTGAAAGAATTTCGCCTAAACGACATTACGCCAAGAGAAAATGATGTCATCGTGAAGTATGTCCAATCACAAGTACGGATTTTTCCTTATGCGTGTGCCGCGGTGCAGAATGCTTATATGCTGCTCGGCCCTTATTTTCGCAACCGTTGATCGTATACATATATTTACAGTTGCAAAAATGTTTTAAACAACCTCTAGATTCATGTTTTGACATGTAACTATTACTATATCTAACCTTTTACAAGTTCCTTTGGTCCCTTTTATATATAGGATAACTTTATACAGGTTATAAGGTTTCTTCTTCAATCTCTTGATATTCTTCGTGAGCATAAGCTTGAAACCCTATGTGGAGGACAGTGAGCAAATCTAGGCTATGTCCTTTAGCGTTGAAGAACTACAAAGTCAGAAAGAGGGTTTAAAAGTGACCCTTTAATTCAAATATTTACAACTCTTCCAATTGAGAGTAAGCCACTACTTGGGCTGAACTAAAATAATATGAAAATAAAGTGTGTTAACAAATTTAATTCCCTAACTTAACTTAAATAGGACGGCGAGGGAAGCTTAACTCTTAGTGAAATGCAATTATGCGAATTTCACTAGCAAACACTGGTAATTGCAAATGCCTATGAAGGCGAACTTTCAGTAGACAGAGGAAATCTTGGCGCGCACAGCCTTACGGCGATAAATCCAAGGCACTATTTTTCCCCTCGTTAACTCCTGCCTTTTAAACTGCTAACAGATATATGCGATTTGCATAAATATCTCACTCGCTCTAAATTCGGGCAGCAACTGAAACTTTGAGAATTCGATAGGAAAGTTCAAACTAAAAATAATTTGGTTAATTAAAATAATGAATGCTACAAGGTTATAAAAAATAAACCGCAAAAGGTTTGTTTCGTGTGCGACGAAAATTGAGCGAGATATTAAATTGAGAAGTTTTTGACTCATACGCAATTTGCACTTTAGCCTTAAATACCATTCAGCGAAACTGTTTTTTGACTTAAAGTGTCTTTAATTAATAATTTGATTGCATCTGGTATGCCAAAAAGAGTTTTAAGAGAAATAATTTAGTCTAAAAATGCGTTACTAATATTCTTATTTAATTTTATTGCTTAGAAGCATGACCTAATAAACGTGCAAAAAATTCATTAAAGCATAGTTTTCTTTTTTAATTTATGCAAATAATATTACGAGTTGGTTACGTGCCCATACTGAAGCCTGCCAATGTCTTCTAGAACACGCATTCTGCAAAATTTTGTGAAAGATGATTTCCATTTCGAAAAAAAAAGTGTATTGATCCATACTTTTTACAACAATCTGCATTGAAATGCTCGCCACGTAACCTCTTAACTTTTTTTCCTAAATGATACTTTGGTTTTAGTCTACAAACGCAAATATTTCTCTCTTCTTTTTGTATACCGCCTCTGAATGTTATTCTCGATTTTAATATAAGATATCTCGTGCGATTAATTTTTGTCGTGCGGATGTCAAATGTTTTGTGTGTTATTTTTTATAACGAGTATACATTTTTTTAATATAAGTGTAAGAACCAGGGGAATGTGTAAAGAGTTAGATTCCATATTTTATACAAAAATAATGTTCTTAAATTTAAAATGCAAAAATACGAATCTTTACGTCCTTTAAAACATTTTGCAATTGGAAATATATATCTACGACCAATGGTTGCGAAAATAAAGGCCGGATAATGACTGGCTGTCAAGGTGTATATACACGTGCAATAAAATTACATAGTAAAATAATAATAATACTTGTATATATAATAAAACTTTTGTATCTTTCGTGGATGACGCTGCTTTATTAATTAGATGCAATCACGGCCATTTGACTTCTATTATTCCTATTTTAAGAACTATTCGTAGAATAAAAACATTCCGCAGGTTTCGGATATTGACAGCATTGGCGAAAGAAGACAAGGCGGACAGGTCGCTAGCAACACAAAGACAAGCGAGGGCAAAGTGCGTATATTACAACAATGATACAGTCAATACCGAAAATCCGCCGACCTGAAATTCGCCAACTCCTGAAATCCGCATTGCCTCTCAAAACATAAGCATTCAATTTATAAGTTCCAAAAACCGCAACATGGAGAATGAAATACCGAAGAAAAAATGTAGAGACATTAGGTTATTTCGTAGCAAGAGACATGAAAAATTAGCAGCGCCTTCGCCGGGAATCGAACCACGGACCTCTGAAATACCGGCTCAGTGTGCTGACCATTACACCACGAAGGCACGCGAAGAAAGAGGGAGAAATACCTTATAAAAATATTCATCCAATGATAACGTTATAATTACCGAATAATAATGATTCTGTGTTAGTGGCAGAAAAAAATCTTAGCCCAGAAGAGGCTTTTAATATGAATGATGTGTTCAGATGAGCCTACACTGGCATATCAAATAACCGATGATGAAATCATTGGCTCTGTTTTGAACTTGCCACAGCAAGAAAACGATTCCAACACCGACACACATAGTTAATTTGATAGGCGTGAGAAAATATCTTTTAATGAGGGTTTTGAACACGGAGAAAAATACCTAAAATATTTAGAACAGAGCTGTGTCACAGAGCAAAAGATTATGACCCTATAGAATTTACCAAAAAAAAAAGAAAAAAAAACTTACTCTGGAGCACCCTAAAGTTTTAAAACAAAACTCTATCAGAAAAATGTTATGCTTTACTAATATCCCTTTTTTGACGTCTTTATTGTATATGTCCTTAATGCTTTTAAATATTCCTGTAATCACTATTATAAATAAATTATATATAATATATATATATATATATAATAATAATATTATTAATTTAATGCATATAATAAATTAATGTAATAATGCATATTATTGTATAAAATAATTTAATTAAATGTATCTAATATACCTTTATTTATTTTACCATTCTAGTCTGAATATTATGATTTAGCTTTTCTGTCCTGAAATCTGCAAAATCTTAAAATCTACACAACCTCTGGTCCCAAGCATTGCGGATTTCTGGATTTCTACTGTATTAGATTAAAAATATCAAAGCTATGGTTTCACTTTAATTTTATTTCAATTGGCCAGTTAAAAGTTTTACTTTGTAAATTTATCATTAGATTTAGATAAAATTTCAGTTTTACATTTGTCGTTATATAAGTAAGTGTATCATTAACGTTATACTATAAGACTTATATAACAGCATTAATTTTGAAATCTTGAGAAAGATTTACTGTAAACATGCTATTATTTTTAGGCTAAAAAGAGGAAATAACTAGATTATAGAGAACACTTAAGGGAATATAACGAATTAAGATAAGAATTTTATTTTACAGCTTCTTTATCTTACATACATACGGTTATTACAAATAACAGGTTTTTTTTCTTGTATGTGTGTAAATTTTTAAGTTTGTAGAATGTAATGATTATTTGACTTGTCTACACTTTTTACAAATAATAGTTCCTTTTGCTTAAATTTTTAAGTTTATAGAATGTAATGATTATTTGCGTTAGTGAACAACAGCTATTAGGCTCTTTTAAAAGCCATATGTTATTTAAACAAAGTCAAGGTTAGATTTTTCCAATATGCCAAACCCACTAAGGCTTTTTATCTTTGAAGAGATATGCTTCGTGGAGGACTTTCTGGGGACTGCGTAAGACTCATATTTACGTTGCACATGGGAAAAACTATGAAACCCAACCATGTAGCCAGTCCGTTCGCCTTAGCTCTAACCCAAACCAGGTCAAAATTACAGCCTTTAACGGTCATAACCACTCAGCCACTAGTGGGGTGTTATGTTAAGGAAAGATGGAGATCACCCTAATAATTCAGTATTATAGCAATTACCAGCAAGCTAAGTGATCTCAGGTCCATTTCCTGTGCTATGACAAACAATGTACTCGAAGATAGAAAATGCTTTTGCGGCTCAGAAAAAAATTATGAATGTATCATAATAGTTCTCAAGCTTTTGTACTAGAATATGAATAAATCACACTGAAGTCTAACGTCTGAACTGAATCACGAAACGCCTTTCACGTTACCACTCCAGTTTTGATTTTTAAGACATGAAAAGGAGATATTTGTATGCTAAAAGAAAACAGACGTAAAATAATATTTTTACATTAATCTAAGGGGTGAAACACAGTTATAAATATGAAGTTCATTTGATTGATTTGTTCATTCAATTCTCCATTACGATAAGAATGATCTTCAAAATGCTTTGTAAGTTTAATCTTATTTTAATCTGAGAAGCTATTAAAATTTGAGCCATTGATCAAAATGAGTTTAATTACAATTAGATGTTAAACAAAATTTTAAGGAATTTAACTACGATTATTAAGGGTTTGAAGGTTATATTTGTGTGTATGTGTTACTGCTCCAAAGAGAAAATACGCAGGGTGCCTCTTTTATTTATTCATTTCAATTTTCAAATAAATTTTAAATATTAATGCAATGTCATAGCATGCTATTGACTCTACTTGTGAAAATGTAAAGCACTCGATAGTATTGGTATACAGTAATAAATCGTTTCCGCCTGTTAGAAAACTAACTAATTTGCAATATGAAAGGCATAAATTAATTAGGCAGTTGAATAAGGTCACTACCTCTGACAATAGGCGTCCACCAGCAGCCGAGAGGTAAAGTCGCTCAACTCTGGTAGTTCGCTCCGAGGCTCGAATCCTGGTGAACAGTTTGGCCGCATGGACACCTTGCATAGTGTTCTCCACGTGTAACGTATATACCAGCTAGTTTTTCTTAGAAACTCCTCCACGAATGCACCCCTCCGCTTAGCCAGATAGATCTCGTGTGCTTTGCCATTGTTAAAATAATCCGAACCAAAACTGAATAAAATACGCTGTCTTATTACATTGGCACTACGTTTTGTTTGAAGGATATATTTTTTAAAATATGGCAAAATATTTCCTACACCATGGCTTCTTTTTTATATACCTGAATTCAAAGGAAATGCTTTCAATTTTCATTCCAGAAATATAGCTTGACAAAAGTAAGGAAACTGACAAGGAAAGTTCATAATTCCTACAACATAAATAATTAATTAGCTAATAATGATAAATAAAGTGTTTGTATGCTGCAAATCATCTGAAAATTATTGTTTAATAATGGCTTCGTTTGTTATTTTTGTTTACATAATCTAATCATAAGATCGGTAACAGAAAGAAAATTGTTAAAAGGTTCTTAAAGATTGTTAAGAGTATCTTCTTTTTTTCTTTAAAAAAAAGAATACTCTTTTAGGTCGTTCCTCGGATTAGAACAATATATGCAGGATTCATTTTTTTCTCTCAAATATCCGGACACTGGTTCTCAAGAATTTTTCGGGAATGGCCGAATACATATGTTATTTAGTCATCTCATTACCAGGGCCAAGGTTCACCACAGACGGTAGACAATTGATACACCCGTTTGGGGGGGGGCAAGAAAGGCACACATAAGCAATTAAAGTCAAAGACAGTCTACAGTGCGAACTCTCAGTCAGTTTCCGTTGACTTCTCTACACAAATTATTAAGAAAATAAATTGCATCTTTCGTGTAACAGAAAAATAATGACATATGACCTTAAATAAGCACTTACATCGATAACAACTGTAGCAATAAAACTTGTGTAGGCATTTAGAGAGCATTAAAATGTATTGCATACATCGTAGAAACCATCATAGAAAAAGTGAATTAAATCTATAAAAACAAGCGAAAAAATCAAAACATCTTTGATATTAATGTTTAAAATTACGTGTGCTAAAACTTTTATAGCATTTAATGAAAACAGTTAAGTAATTTTCTTTGACGGTACATGTAATGAAAGCACCGAAACATCAAAGCAAATCTTAACGCCCAAAACATCTACTTGCATAAAATGCTTAATTAGTTTAAGTGTACTGACAGAGATGCTGTGCTATACCTCTGTTTAAAAACGTCGAAAATGCTTAAAGAAATTGGTTTGATTAAAACATTGATTTAAATGCTTAAATATATCTGAGTAATTCTAATTAACACGCAAATTTTGACCAGTCTTTGAAATAGAAGATAAATTTTATGAATAAAAAAATTTAAGAATTTTTCAAAGTAGTTTCCTTACTCATATATTAATCTAAAACTTGTTCTGAAAAACTTTACTTTTTTCCATAAATTACATGCAGTTTAAGCAGATACGTTGTGAATTCACTAAAGCGTTTTCATAAAATTAATACGCCAAAGAAGCTCATTAAATTGTTTCAAATAAATAGTATAATCTCCTTCTCAAATTTTTCTTGTATTCCTTTTATACAATTCAGATGTTGTTCTAAAATAGATAAAGGAAGAAATAATAATAAACATCTTAAGAGGAGGTTTTAAATTTCACTGATTCTCGATATTAATAGCAGAACATAAAATAATAGAGATTTTAAAACATTTTCTCGAAATACTTATTATGAATTTTTCATGTACATATGCATATGTTATAAAGACAAGAGAAATTCAGGAATTAGAAATACTTGAAAATAAACTGGGTTCGTTTGATTTGCAAGACGTTTTATTCGTTTGATTTGCAGGACATTTGCAAGACGTAATTCCACATCTTAATCGTTGTTACACCACAAGAATACATAGGTGTAATTCTTTATAACATTAACTGCCTTTTCTAATGGTTAGTATATCGATGTTGAAGCAAGGAAAACTGAGCATAACTTTAATATAGAATAAACTTGCTTAACTTCGTGATACTGTGGATTAGAATTTTAATAAAAAGCAAATTTAAAACATGCAGGAAGATATGCATATAATTCAAATTTTATAGTGAAAGAAAAACAAATAATGCAAATATATAATAATGCAAGAATATCACGAAATCTATCGTGTAATATGCATAAACACGATAACATACTTTGTGGAATTATAAGCTTTTATGGAAGAGAAACGGCGAAAATCAGCTATGCTTTCTCTGGGATTTGAACTACAGATCTTCTGACTCCCAGCCGGACGTGTTACTTGTTACATCACTAGAGCATGTGTACGGGGAGGAAATGATTCCTTTTAACTTCATTTCGGGATCGTGTATCCCTAATTTCGTGATATTATAGTCCACTCACATCCCATTCAGTATCACCGTTTTTATCACAATCACTGGTGATTGCACATATGCTGCGCTTAAAAGCAGTTACTTCAGATGAATTAAGTTGCTGGAATCTCTCGTGCAATCATATAAAGCAGAAGCAGCACAAAAACTGAGTTTGGTTATTTGAATACGGCAAAGCACACAAGTGCTAATTATTTAATGAAAAGAATGGCTTTGTGGAGGTCATTTAAGAAAATTGGCTAGTATTCACTTAACACATTAAGAAACCAGGATAATCCCCATGCAGCCAGCCTGATCATCAGGATTTTAACCCGGGTCGAAACTACCAGTCTTCAGTGGTTTTACCGTTTTGCAACTTGGGGGGAGCACACATAGTATCTAGAAGCTACTGTTCTTTCTATAAGTGCATTATCATCCAAAAAATTTACCTCGACTTCATTCCTTTCATGGAAGCACATGGCAGTGCCTTAATATCTTTGTGTGTCTGTCATTTTTTTTTGCATTTTATTACTCCAGATATCGAATTCAATTCACAACCAAACCAAATCCGATTTCTTATATTTGGATAACTGTCGCCCCGGTGGTATAATGGTTAGGGAAGCCTACTGCGGTACCAAAGGGCCCGAGTTCGAATCCTGGAGAAGGCATGATTGTATCTGTCCGTCCCTTCAGTGGAGGTCAAAAGTGGCCGCCTGTTAGATGCCTCCATAGTAAAATGGCCACCACATCTGGCTTCAGGAGTGGCCAGTGCTGAATAGACAAGTGCCCACAATTAGGAAGAAAAAATGTTTGGATAACGAACTTCGTTAATTTTATTTCGTGTTCCGATGAAAGTGTAATTTGGTCATACCATTTTCCATTCAAAGATTTTGACTCCATCACTGAAACTCACAGTCTTTCAGTCTGCGCCATGAATTAAAGAAGCGTTTAGCCGATTTAGGTATAGTCCACTTTTATTGTAACACTTTCAGCGGGTTATCCATCGAATAAATCTACGTTATTTTATTTACGCTTCCCGTTTATTGTTGTTCCTTGGTATTCTTTCTCGTAATTTTAGTTTACGGTGAAGCAATCTTGAAACAAAAAATTCGTAAGAACTACATGATGCTCGTAAGAGTCTATTGTGCTAGGCGTAAACTGCTTATTATTATTAAACTTTTATAATCTAAATAATAATGACACTATTTTTAGCATAAACTTTTGTAAGAACACTTGCAAGATGGAATTACTAGCACACAAAATAGTTATTTCGTTGAAGATCACTTGACTACAAACGGTTTTCGACCTCGCGCTAGGTAACACTGAGTGGCATCAAGAGTGTAATCGTTGTCGTTCAAATGTTTTTCTTCTTGAGATATCTTTTCTGTTTCTTGAAAACTGATATAACTACTCACTGTTCAATACATGCTTTACTCTGCTATGAATAAGATGTCTCGTATCAGGAAACAAGGTATATTTTGAAGTTCGATAGGTTTATCTTACTTCATATTTTTAAACCGAACCTTAAAGATACTAAAACAAAAATGTGAAAACGCTAAGATGCTAAGTATTTGACATTCATTAAAGAGTTTGAAAATCTTTTTCATAAGAATTTAATACCGCATTTATTTTAATGAATTTCCTTATTTTATAATGCGCTTCAGCTCATTTGTATGACTTATTTTATACCTGCAATTATGGTTAGTTTCTAATTTTTTTCTTGCAATAAAAATATACATTTCCTATCATCCATAAATGCATAAAATCTTGAGTATCAAATTACATTAAATAATATGTGGCGAAGCAATTTACAAATTTAAGTTAATATTTAAATATTATCAGCTGTTCCGAATTCCCATATAAGAGCTGATGTTTTGAACAGCATCACATCCTTAAAACAGGGCAAACTTCAGAATAGCTTCAAGCTTAGAGATCTAAGCATTTTTAGAGAATCTTAAGCAAATTCCTCTTCCTCAAGGAAAACAGTTATTTCTTGAAACTAGCAGAATAACTTCTTGAAAAGAAAAATTTAATTTTACGCTCAGTGTATTTCTTTTATATCTAATAGTACTTGTCGTTTCATAATTAATGAACTGGCAAAAAACTAGAAGGGAAAAGAAATCTGTAAAACTTATTGATGTTTTATATTGTCGAGAAAAATAATACTCTTTCTCCTTTATAAAAGAATCTGGAGTAATATTTGTCAAAATCAAAATATTGAAAACTATAAAATGGAGACGTACGTATGCAGTAAATTTATGAATAATCTAAGGAATGTATAATGACCTATTCAGAATATGCAATTGCGGAGAAATGCAAAAATTTGGTGACAGAAAGAGTATTTTTACTTATGAAAAAGTAGCAACTTTTCGATAATTATATTGTATTTTAATTTAAAATAAAATCATCTTTTATTCCTTTCACAGGCTTTACATTTTCATGTGTTTGTTAGTTAAAATATTTATAATGACTTTATAAATTGTTGCCTAGAAATAGCAAACTTATGAGATGTCCCTTATTTCCTGCATGCTCATGCAAAATTTAACCGGAACAAATAGTATCTTAAAATATAACAATTAAGCATGCTAATGGATTAATTCTTTTTAAAAGAATATTTGAGGCTAGACAGTGGAAAGTAAAAATTCACAAGTTCCATTTAGAAAAGAAGATGTTTCAGTTTTCTTGAAAAGACTGAGACTTTCTTGAAAAGAAAAATATGGAAAATCGTATATTCTGCGAGTGGCATTGTTTTACCCTTAAAGCTTTTATTCTTCTAAATTTCTTCCTCGCAATACTCTACTTTCTAACATAATATTTGAAACACTTTTGCTGATAACTTTATTAATCATGGTAAAGCAATCAAGAAATATCTGCCTAAAACTAAATATGCCTTTCTAGACAATTTAATAAGAAAAATTAAATTCGCGTTAATAAAGAATGAAAACCCCGTGCAATATTGTGTCATCAGAACCAAACGGATGATAAAACTTTCAAGGTTCTGTAGCTTGAACTACTAATCAAATCGTCATACATTTTGTAGTTTTTCAATCGCTATATTTTAATAAGATTTACTAAATATCCCTATAACTTATCAGTTTTATGTTTTATTTGAGTTCATACTAACATAATTTAATAGAAACAATCAAAATATAAAGCCCAATCGTAATTATAACTTGTGAGCTAATCCGAAATGTGAGAGAAGATAATCATCATAACTCTATTAGTAAGGCAACAGCCCTTGCATGTAAAGGAATATGGAGTTGGAAACCCATTGGAAGCAAATGTAAATTAATCAAACAGTGATAAATCAAAAACTAATTACATATAAGTGGAAAAAATCTGCATTACTTCTTCATACTGCTGTACAATGTTCAGGATCTTAAAAGAAACAAGAACAGAATTGCCTTATATTCAATAAGATTAATATTGTCGCGCCCAGAGTAGAATCTCGAACTTATTCTTATTTTCAAAATACCTATTATTCTTAAATAAAAGAATCCAATTCTTTATCCTGATTCAAAACTTTTATCTTCTCGTGTCGAATTAGCCTTTGTGCACCGAAACTGATGGCTGAGTTACAAAACCGAGCCAATCAACTCGTTCCAATTTCAATCAAGACTCTTCATACTTAGATAAATCTCAGCTTTGGTTTAATATTTATAGGTAATAATAAAGTGAATTGTCATGTACTCATCGAGATTAGGTCAATAAAATGTTTTACGAAGTTATTTCAATAAAAATTATTTTTAGTGACAAATTTTTTTTGCAGACTAAATTGCGGAAGTCTAGAATACTCTTGTCTGCGGTATTCAAGCTTATCCATTTACAATTCGTAAATAAATATTTCAGTAATTTGATGACAATGAAGATAACACTGACCTAAATCTGTTATTGACATATAACAAATAGATAGTCCTTTAGCATGTCCCCTACATTACAGAAGTGGATCATTTGTAATAGACTTTTACGTCTTGGAGCTCTAGTACTATTGTAATAGACTTTTACGTCTTGGAAATGTCATACTTTATAGTTTGTTATGAGTTTCCTTAACTGCAATGAATCATCTGCATATTAATAATCTTTCCTTATAATGCTTCATATTTGCAGAATGAGCCTAAAATGACTGTTAATTATTTAGTGAATATAACAGTCTTTAAAAATATCACAGTAATCTTTCACGAATAAGGTGAAAACAGTAACACTTTAAGTTCAAATTGTTTACATTCTTTTCAGCTTTGTTCTTTTAATTCTTGATAGTTAGAAAAAGGTTGCTAGCTATATTTAAAAACAAAAACTTGTAAGTGTAAGCACTAAATTTGATGTTTTTCTTTTCAGATTTTTTACATCTTCATTAGCAGCAATATTTATCAAATTATTGAGGATCATTCATTTATTCACAGTTTTTAACTTTTTGAACAAAAACGTTAAACAGAAAGATAATAAAAGGATCACTCTTACATTTTCTGAAAATAAAAAACTTCATAACATAAGTTTTCACTTTGCCTTTTATTTAAGAATTAAACTTCCAAAAATAGGGTCATAAGTCTGTTTATCTTTAAGGAATATGCCAATATTACTATATCTGGTGTACGTACTGATAATGATATAGGGGTATCAAAGAAAGATTCTCCAAGACATGCAAGCGTTTTTTGCTTGAAGAAGAATTCTTCTCGAGCAGAGCGCATTTGTGGTTTGTGGGCGCAATTACACCATTTAAATAAACGAAATGAAATAAAAAATAAAAATAAATGCGAAGCAGATAAATGTAGCTCCATTTACCGAACAAAGCAAAAATCAATGAATTCAAAATCTAGAGGATAAAGTTTTTAAAATCTTTGCAAAATTTGTATTTGAATAATTATCATGAACCAAAGTTGGTAGATATTGGTGAATATGGAAAATTTCACTGAAATCTAATTTACTTAGTGATGCAACTTTTTGAATAATTTAGCCGAACTAAAATTGAATAATTATTAAAGCATATTTCGCTGTTATATATAAAATAGGTTTGATTTTCTTTAATTCTAAATTTTAACACTTTTTTTCGGCTTGGCCGATATGTGTTAAACAGCGCTGAAAAAAATTGTTGTAAATTGCCCAAGAATTAAGTGGATGATGTGAAAGAGGGTCTTTAAGAACTGAACAACGAATTTTGTTAATAGAAGAAAAACCACTTTGAAGCTAAACTCGTACCTTCAAATAATTAAGTTTTTAAGCAAGAGAAGATTGTGAAAAGCTAATTCCAAGAGTGCTGTAAATATAATTCAAAAACCCGTTTGTTTTACTCAGCTGGATATCTATATGGTATGACAAGGGGAGGTAGAGAAAGACTAAAGGTTTTCAACAAACTGCAGCGCTGAAATTAAGTTTGTTACGCGTAAATCAAGGAAAGGAAGGGAACTGAGGAATTGGTTTCAATCATAAGCTGAATGACTGTATCACTTAAAAGATATAAGTTAAATTAGCTAAATAAGAGCATCAGTTAAGAGATATGTGCTAAATTCTCTTTATTTCCATAAAAAATGTGTGAAACTTTCATCAGCATAGCGAACTAAAAAAATAGTTTCTGTTAAATAGTTTAGCCTTATATGTAAATATCAGCAAGTTCTGGACTGAAGCAGTTTACCATAGTATGTTTTGTACAGTTAAGAGAGCTTTGCTTCACTTTTAGTACGATAGACATGAAAATCTGGGAGTATGGCTCCAAGACACTTCAGCTCTCTTCCAATTAAAACATTAATAAAAAGTCATATTACATCGAAGCAAACTGTACATAAATTCTGTGAAGAAATATCCTTAAGTACATTAACAAACTCAAGTGTAATTTTTACAATATACATGCTCTTGAAAAATAACTGGGGAATTCTAGTAGCTAAATATTTGACTGAAGGGTATGATGCAGTCCTTAAATTACAATCTATAAGATGAAAATGGCGTGTCTGTTTTGCGACTTTTCTTTTTTTTTTTTTAAATTCGGCGTGCTTCGTTTTCAGACAAATATTATGTGTTTCGACCCCGAAGTATTAGAAATTCAATAGTCTAAATTACACACGCTGCCCAACCGGGATAGTGGTTTAACTGTTCCTGCCGTACAGAAGAGCCCAACTTCGACTCCCGGAGAAGGCATGGATGTTTGTAAATGTATAGATTCTGTGCGGCATGGGTGGTATTCTGAATATGCAGCGAACCGAAAGTACTTTCGAAAGGTTAGCAGATGGAAGACCCTCGGACTCGACCCCCTTGGTGCTCTCTCTCAAAATTAAAGGTAGAATTGGGCTTAAATCGTGTTGTCACCTATATGCTACTTAAGGCTTTTGCCAAGGGCAGACAAATTTGACTCGTTGCCGCGATGAATAACGTAAGCTTGTGCTGACCATTGTCAGATAGTGTTTGGTAACGACAGCATGCAACCCTGCGTCTTTTAGGCTTTTTGCTTTTACCTGAAATGATCATACTGTATTTTTCATATTTACTACTACAGCCAAGCATTTTTAATCTGTGTTATCAAAACCACTAATTTTTTTTTTTTTTTTTTTTTTTTTTTTTTTTTTTTTTAGTGAAGTGCTTTCAGAGTTGGATCAGGAAAATATATTGCGGCATGAGTAAAGGTTGATATCCATGAGACCATAAGAGATAAAGAGTCCAGCTAAAAATAATTACCAGAAAACCGGATTTACGTCTACCATCTAGTCTTTTATCAACTGAACATCAGCACCTATAATAAATTTCATAGTACAAGTTATCTTGATTAAGCTTACAAATTTATATATCCTCCAAAATGCTTGCTTGTATTATTTTTGTTTTCATTTCAACAATGTGTAAGGTATTTTCTCCCGACTTTCGGCATGCCTACGTGGCACACTCAAAGCATATTCAGAGGTCCAGGGTTTGAGTCTCGGAGAGGACGTTGCACATTTTTCACCTCTCCTGCTTTAAAATAATTTAATGATTCTACAAGTGGCGTTCGAACTAAAAGGTGGTGAACGATAATTCTTCAGCACTGGGCTTTGACGACTGTGTCCTCCAATCCCCAGTCGCCTTTTAAATGAAAGAGCACATAAGGTATTTGCTCCCTCCTTTCCGTTGATGACTTTCGTGTTGTAATTGGAAACATACTCGAAACGTATTCGAAAGGTACAGGTTTCGAGTGCCTGCAAGGACGTTGCACATTTTTCACTTCTGCTTCAAAATAACCTTATGACTTTACAAATTGTACCATTGTTTGTAAGAATTTAGCTATCGTTACAAACAATAATTGAATTGAATTAAAAATTTGTTTTCTTTCCCCCATACCCGTTCAAAACAGCTCTGAGAAGAGGACGAAAAATCGAAGCGCGGTTTTCATGTGATAGTTACCTTTACTCGCATATTCAGGAAAAATAAGTGTTACCCCGATCACTGTTTTCATTAGCTAATATGGCAAGCAGAGTGGAATTGGAACGATTAAATATTCCGAAGAAAATATTGACATGTCTTTTATTTGTATCTTTCTTGTCTGGGAACCGGAATAATAGGAAAACGGTGAGTTTAATTAGGTTATTCATACAACATTATTATTGGAAAACAAAATTCTATGTAGTTCTGCAACCGGGGATTATCCATTAATTTTTTAATTGAAGGTTATTTTAATTTTTTAAATTAAAAGTTACTTTAATGTACTGAAAAGTGCACTGAAAAATGCTGAGGTTGCTATTATATTTGTCAAATGATTTCCAGAACAGTGCAATTTTAATCAAGAAAACTTCAGACTAGCAGGTACTACAATTTTCCCTGATGTTCGCTTTGTTAATTTACAGAACTGGCTTTAGCGCTGACTTTCCAAAATTTTGATAAATACATTACGCTACATTTCGCTGCTCTTCATTAGTCATCAATATAATTCGGCAAATGTAACCTTGAGCAAAATGTAAGCTCTTTGATCTGTCGTCTACGCAATCTGGCAAAGAGGCATTTTCCAAAATGCTGCCAATCGACGGTCCCTGAAATCTTCAATTATTATTATTGTTTTACTTCTTCTTTTTTTATAAATTAAAATTTTTCAGATAATAGGCGATTTAAAGGCAATAAACATACTGTTTAATAATTTATTTTTTTAATTTTTAATAATGTGTCAAATTGAGGGAATTAAAATACATCTGATTTATCATATATCCAGTTAGTAATCTTAGAAACACTTGTGGGGATTAATGTGATTAATAAACATATTTCCCAATTTACTATTCATACATTTCTAATTTCATACATTATGGTACATCGGATTAGAATTCTAAGTTTCTTTTTTTCCTTTATATTACTATTATTGGCATTTTTATTTTTATATTAATCGTTAAATCCTTTACTGTTTATTTTTATTTTACTTTCATGTTTTACCTTTATAATTATTACTTTTCCATACATATTTTAGAAAAGACTTTTTGTTGATACAACATGTTCACTAAAGCAAACAGTACCTCGGTTATGTCTGATATAGTAATATTAAGGATACAAATTAATTATGAACATTAGTTTAAAATATAAAGCAAATAAAAAAGATATTTATAATTTTTTAAATTTTCTGCTCAATTTTCTTGTAAATTGCTTTGTTTATTTCTGAATTTAACAATTTTTTAAACTAACATTTAATGAACTATAGCTTAATTTAACGCATAACAATAATATCTAAAAGCAGATATTAAAATTCTGGGAATTGAAACAAAACAGTACTTGAATAAATAAACACGAATAAATAGAGAAATGGGAGAATAAATAAACATGAATATGTTTATATACTTCTTACTATATAATTAATAGACGTAGAAAAATGCTTTGAAAGCAAAAGAAGAATCTGCAAAGCTTTTCGAATTATTTTGGCATTTCATTAAAGATTTTTAAAGAAATTTTGTTCCAAACCCTGCGTTATTAATGATCAGTCATTAAATAAAAATATAGAAGCTTATAAAATTTTCATACATTTAAAGAAAACAAGGAACTACTCAAAATCCCATCATTTTTGTATTAAAGTTTCAAAATGAAATCAGTTTTTTTTTTTTGTGTGTGAGCAAAATTTCAATATCTTCTTTTTTTGCAGGGGGGAGGCATTTCAAAATATATTGCTTTCAGGTAGCTTATTTTATAGTATTATAAATGACCTTTTTTTATAATGAAATATTCCCAATTTTAGCTTATTGAGAAATTTAATATATAAATGGTGTTCAGTAATTTACAGTTCACTCGCTTAAAAATTATCAGTTAGCAATTTTTCGATTAAAAAACTCTGTTTCTCAAGATCCCATTGTCGGTCTCTTAACCTTATTCTCCTAACGTTTAAGATCTTTTCTTGTTTAAGGAACTTTTTTAACCCACTAAAAATATGGTTATGCAAGAAAATCTGTACATATCAAGCTCAAGCTGGAATTTATATAATTGAAATTATACGCGCAGTAGAAAGAAACAAGACTTATAAGAATCTGCTATTTAAAATAGTAAAATATAAACTTTATGGAGTTTTCATTTAAAAAATACTTTTTAGATTTTAATTTTTTAAACAATATTTTTCACAAGGCAATAAATAATTTTGAAATGATTTTAACTTACGTTTAACAGTATCGCATATAGTTAGATACTTTCAAAATCTAACCTTTTAATCTCAGTTCGGAAATTTCTTTTTCAATACATCTCTAAATTTTAGGAATATACGTCTACAAAAACTAAGCTAACTCAAATTTTAAAAAGAAACTCCTAACTCAAATTTCAAGAACTAAAATCCTAGCACCATAACATACTGAAGGTTTTCCAAGCACCTTTTTTCTCTGGTTATTCACGTGATGTTTTCTTAAAAAATATTTCAAGATTTAAAGATTATTCGATATAGTAACTATTAATATTTTTCTTTCTTACGCAGTTCCTGTCAATTTTAAATGCACTCAGGTTCTTCGGACTAAATTTTCCATTTTATGTATTTGTAGTTATTTATAAACTAATGACATTTAAACCATTTGTGTATAAAGTAATTCAAATGATATTAGTAAATAAAGCAAAATACTTTTTGACGCCTTTCTTCTTTCTGCTTCTTGGTACCTTTTCTAAGAATCAAAACATTTTGCTGTTTTGTTGTTACATGGGACTACATTTTTTTTACCAATGGAGGGCCTTCAGCCGACTTCGGCTTGGCCACTAGAAAGTCAGACGTGCTGGTCTCTTTATTATTGAGACACCCAATAGGTGGGCCACCTTTGCCTCCTGTGAAGAGACTGACAGTTACAACCATGCCTTCTTCTGCCATATGAATATAGAGAAGTTTAAAATTGCACACCCTGTGTAAGACAGTTTTTAGCATAAAAGCGAAGGAATTAAGGTAGAAGATCTTCTACGTAAACCTGACCATTCTAAAAAAACTATCATAAAACGTACGGTTAAAGACTCGACTTCTTTACTTCATTATTATAACCATTATGATGCTCAATTGTAAAATCAGTGATGGAGGATTCGACTGTGCTGTCAAACAGCTGAGATCTTAAGATCAATTGATTTTTTTAAAGCCAGTGTAGCATTTAATATTGGATTGGATTGTTGGATTATAACAAAGTACATTATAACTATCCGTCTATAGGAAAAAATGCCTTTGTGCAAGATTTTCTAAGGTTAACTGGCTTGTATTTATGTTACACAATGGGAACATCCAGGATTCGAAATTTCGGATTTTTGTGCTAATTATTTCCTTCAATGAATTGTAAAACCTCCTTCGAAGAAAGATAACCAGAATAACAAGCTAATATTCAAAACGTATAAAAAATAACGTATGAGTGATTTTATGTACTAAATTATAAAAAAGAGGATAGTACTTTTAATTATGCTGTTAAATGTTATATTATCAAATCGAACGTTTTTAAGGAAAAGGCAGTAAAAATGAAGTTTTTAGAACATTTATCAATTTCATTTATAATCAATCATGTAAATACTTATGTATTTTAATAATTTAATAATCACTTTGCATGCTAATTATCAAGAACCAAATTTTAAAGCGTTTCTACGCGATGATATTAAATTTCTTACATAAATTTTGTTTCAAATGAATCTGCAAATGTTACTTTATTTTTCCATTATTTGAGTAGAATAAAAAGTAATTTGAATCAAAAAATTTTTTTAATTAATATTCAGTCTGTATGGAGGCATGTAATGTGCAGTGTCAGAAGCCTCTTTATTTAGTACAGTGATATTGCAAATATTCATAAAAATTATCATTTGGGTTGTAAGCAATTATCGCCTTTTCCCATGCGCCATCTGTTATGTAGATGATTAGCATATCCAGCTGCCGGACCTGAAAGATCAGCTGTTCGAATACCTGCGAATGCACAGTTGCTTTCTCACTTTACTCTCTAAAAATTTTTAAAATATCTCTATAGGGTATATAATGTTTAAGTGTAAATTTAATCGTACGAATAAGATACATTATTAAAAAGTAAAGCTGTAAATCATTAACATGTATGTTCCTTCTCTCACCTTATTAAGCAACTATAGTTATGTTTTGAAAGATGATACGCTGAATAGCAATGGTTTGAGAAGAACTGAGTTTTTGCCAGGCTATTTGAAAAAATTAATTAAGGATTTTTACGTTCCATGAGCAGCAGCTATACCTGCCATTCACTTGAATGATAAATGCTTGGTAGCGAAGCGTAACATGACTTGACATAGCAGCTCAAAATTTTTTATGGATTCTTCTTTAAACAATTTATACATTGAAATAGAATTTGGATCTCTAAATTCTAATTACATGTCAAATATTGTTGACCACTGTTGCTAAAATGTACTTTTAAATTATAAAATGAATAAAAGAAACTTAAGAATGTACTGCTATTTACATGATAAAAATCAGAGTTCTATTTCCAAAGTATTGATATTAATTTCTAGAAAGTGGAACTTTTAAAAACTGTTTAAAGCGTTTAAGGGAGCGTTACTTGATCTGGAAATAATAAACCCATCAGACGTGAAACGAATTATCGCTAGGTCTGAAGTAACTGCAGACCTTGAGAAGGTTAAGTAATCTTTTTATTTAAACAGAATCTAGAACATAAACGCACTTTTTTGAGCTAACAATATTATTCAAGCTCATGCTGATGCAGCTAAGCAAGAACAGTCAAATTCAAGTTAAATGTGGAACAGTAGTCAATGAATACGCAATTTAAACCATATTCTAAGCTGGCTCAGTAATTCTAACCGGAGCTTAAAAATTAGTTTGTCGGCTGCGAAATAACACAAAATCGAATAATTACAACTATTCGAGCTGTCAGGGACTAAACGTAGCATGCGTTCACGGACAACCAGAAATATGCTCTGTCTTAAAATCCAAAAACCTCATTTTAAATACTTAACAATCTCATTTACGTTCTGGCGCGTAAAGTAGAAAGGAGAAGTTAAAGTACACAACCAAGTCAAAATAACTGGTTAGTTTAAATGACAATCCCACTCGTTTATTCATAAAATAATTTAAAACAACTTGAAAATTTGTCTCTCATTAGTAAAATACCATATTCAGAAATTCTCTCTTCTAAATGATTCTCGTATTGTTTTCATCCATTCAAAATTTAAGGTAATAGACATTTGCTATCATGTAAGCTTTCTAATAAAACGGTAAGTAATTATCTAGATTTTTGAAGCCTCTAGTTATGTTTACAGCTATATCTCTATTAATTCTAGTCTAATGCATTAATAATCTTCTATACTAATTAGCCTCTTTGAAATTGTTTGAATTATCATGTTTTTACGCCGAAGTAGTTCTCATTTATAAGATCCAAAAATCTCTTGCAAAGATTATCTCTGTAGTAAAGTCATTATCTCTGTAGTAAGTCATTATCTCTTCATTATTTGATAAATTTATACAATCTGATTTCAAATGGATGTCATATATGGTGAGTAGCTTTCAAAGTATAAATATACGGCAACAAAAATAGATTCTTCCATTTCATTTCAATGCTTAAATAGAAATTGAGTTACCAAATTTGCTTGCAGTCGAAAAGAGATAATCTTGGATTACATGTAAGCTTTAGGAAAATGAGCTAACGATTTTAGATCTGAATCCTCTTTTATAGACTTATATACACTTTTGCGTTTAGGACCATGTCTAAAAACAATGTAATTTAAATAATAACTTAAGACTTCACTGAAATCTGAAGTTCTTATTTAAATCAATATTGTTTAAAATAATACAGATATCTTCAATTGATTGGTTGGGTCCTTTTACACAAATCTTTTTATCTGTTTCCATTATTTCTTTTATGGATGAATATTGCTGCAAATTTAATTTTTTGGTAAACGGTTAAAACACAGTATCCTGTTGTGCAATGCAAAAGAAGTTATGATAATGAATTTAAAAGGAATGAAGCAAATCTAGTACTTGTACTGATCAAATTCAAATGAGTTTCTAGGTGGAAATCAGTAAAAAATTTCGAAAATTATTCACAGTCAAGTTAACCAAGAGAATTAATTAATCAAATTTCCCGTAGAATCCTTTACTCTCACTCACAAGATGTAATACTTGAAAAGACACTGAAGATGTGTATTTCTGAGAATGTGAAATTGAAAACACCTTCGACAAATTTTCTGAAAAATCTGTGCATAGTCTATTACCATTTTTCTTCTGATATATTTTCTATTTCTTTTGTTAATTATTAATGCCTTAACATCTAGTGCAGGATTTGAAACAATCATTGATATTGAATAATCATTCAAAGATTTAAAAAAAAACTGAGGGATTTGTATTTTCGCTTATTATGCTCATTCTTGTTGACAGAAGCTCGCCTAACTCCGGTCTTTTAAAGCCTCTGTACTAATGCTTCTTCCGAGTTTCTGTTCTGTTCCTAGTACAGCAGTGTAGATGCCTTAGAACTTGGAAAATTCCCCAAGATAGAGATGTCATGTGCTTTGTCATCATTAAATACCGATTTATCCTTTTTAAGAGACGTTAAGTAGGTTAGTTTTATTACTTTATGACGACATTTCTCAACAAAACTTCTTTGTGGCTCGTATATACGTTACACATGGGAAACATCAGTGTTCAGAGGCACTACCGCTCGGCCACTGGAGGCCCAATGAATGTACTAGAATGTCTATAATAACCCTGCTATTACTTAAATTATAAATTTCAAGACATTCAGAAAAAACTATTTTTAAATGACTTTCATATCGATTCGCCCTCGAAAATTTGTTAAAATTAGATTGGATTAAAAGTATAGGAGTAAATAATATGACAAGTTCCTTTATAAATATTCGTGGGGTAAACGTTATATGTATATATTATGTTACAGTAAAATTTTAAAAATTTCCAGCATTTACCAATATTGCGTAATTAAAGACCAAAACATCTAATAAAATAATAAAATTTCAAAATTTTATCTACAGATATTCATAACATTTAAACATCTACTAATGAGAAATGATAAAAATGGAGTTAAAATTCAATCTATTTTATCAAAATTAATCAAATAATTTTAAATAAATCAAATTAAATAAATCAAAATAAATCAAATAATTTTTAAATAAATCAAATTAAATAAATCAAAATAAAATCAAATAATTTTTAATAATCAAATCATTTTTAAATATCGACAGTTTATACATTTATTTTCTTAATTTAAGTTACTAACATTTTAATCAGTATAATATATCTACTGTTACTTTTTTGTGCCTAATCTACGATTCTATACCGCTTGATAAAAGTTCAAAATCGAAATATATATGAATATAATATTTTTCAGACTCTCACATTCTTATATTGATAAATGCCAGGATTCTGTCATTTACCGATCATCTAACTTTAATGCTAACTTAAATAAAACTTAGAAAAGAAAAATATTAAATAAGAGAAATGTTCAATGAGTTAATATGTCAGTTGAAACGATATTGGCTGCTAGATTAATAACAGTATTATAAGAGCAAATAAGTACGAAAATTAAGTTCTCATTTTAAAAATTTTTTACTTCCCAGCATTTTAATTATCTAACAGTTATTTTATTTTGGGAACAGGTCTTTCCTTTAGTTTCTTGTTTCCCACCTACGATTCCCTACCAGAATGAGTTTTCAGGATTGTGTTTTATGTAAATGGGGCAGAAACCAATATTTAAATTGAAGATTTAATTAGAAGAACTTAGAAAAGCCTAGTAGAGCGTGTTCTGCCTTCTGGCCACATTGTTGCTGAAAGTCTAATCTATCTAAATCGTATTGTTACGTGCCTGCTAGTATTCGCCAATGATCTTTAATAAGGATCAACTCGGTTAGTTATTTCTGTGCAGCTTCGACTGGTTTTATTATTATATTATTTTATTAGTATTAGATTACTTTCTTATTTTCTAGTTTGTGTCAAAACCCTCACGTAAGCCCGAGAAGAAGCCATCTGTTAACCACTTTTGAGTTTGAATAAAGGGTAATTTTAGCCCTTCTTTGAACTTGACATTACGTACGGGAACTGTGCGAAAATTCGCTACACAGTTCTTCAGCTAGCATACTACGCTAGCTTTTAAGAACTACTAATTTAGCTAGGATATTACACGAGTATTAATCAAACGGAAAGGGATGAAAGAATAAGATATCCATTGAAAATATTACCTGAAAGGAGAATTACCTAGAAATATGCATAGTATGAAACTTGCATCTGATTAAATTAAATAAACTGAATTTCGCTGTTACTTAGCGTTTTATTTCATTTTTATTCATTTTCATTTATGTATATGAATGCGTATACATAGCATATAACAATGAATTGAATCAGAACTAACAAACTGAGCCCGAGTTGAGCTGAAAGCTGCAGTTAAATTTATGAATCAATAATACAGTAAAATTATAAAATTACATTGTTGCTGCTAAAAGATTAAACTCATGAAGATGAAAAGACGGGTTTGCTTAAAAATTAAGGATAAAATAACATCGTTAACCAGTAAAAGTCTGTCTAGTAAAAGCAATCCCCCAGCAAATTCTCAAAATCCTTAGTAAATTTTAATCTAATAAAACATTAAATTATTAAAAAATATTTTTGCAAGTGTAACGTAAAATCCAGCATGTGAAAATGTAAAAGTAAAAAACAAAAAGTCTGGAAATACTCAAAAGGAATAAAATGAAAAAAAAAAAAATCCGGAAGGTTTCAGATTTTAAATTACGTCCAAAGTGACGTTTTTTAACGTTTTGTGTGTTACCTTTATTTATTAAATATCATGTTCTTCGCACTTAAACCATCAAATTCAGTTCAACAACAATATCGCAAAATAATTTTAAAATGAGTATATCTTTAGAATTTCTGATACACAGTTCCGCGCGCTTTAGATAAAAAGGTTTTTTTTTTCCCCCGTAGAGTGTTGCCATTCACTGCTCGCTTTTAGATCGTTTGAGTTTGTTCATCAAAAATTCGTTAAAGTTTTACAAAATATGAGATAGATAATAAAACAAATTCCAAATTCGGGCTTCCAGATGCGCATATTCGGGTGGAAAAGTACGTTATTCAAAATTGGATGGCTCTAGGTACCATTGTTTTATCACATTTGGAGAAATATGCATACATTTATGCAGATTCTTCATTATTTAATTTCTTTAAATATAATACAGGGCTGCAATACTTGTATTTTGTGTCAACTGTTTGAAAAGTGATTCAGACTTTTAATGTTTCCAACGCAAAATCGCAAAACGAAAACAATAGCCCTTCAGGGACAAAGCCTCTTTGAACTAAAAAAAAATTCTCGATTAAAAATAAAAATCTATATCATGGAATTTAAGCCCTTAAGGTATGCAAATAATTACATACCCCCCACATATAGACAAAAGTGTATGTGGTACATAAATTCAGCTCACACACATGCATCAAGAGCGAAGCAATTCTTAATGCACAATCGAAACACCACACATACGTATACATATATATTCTTTAAATAAATCTGATGTTCCTTCTTTACAATCGTTTACTCATCATCGCGTTTTACAGCACGTACTAAGTTTGCAAAATTTGCCGCCATGTTTATCTAAACAAGTAAGAAAGTTCTTACACCATTTTTTCTAGTCTGTTTTTTGTTGTGATATATAAATTTAATTATATTATAATCTTTTGCTGTACAATAAATATTCTTCTTAAATATTTGCACGAATTAAAGCTGCCTATTTAACCTTTCTTTTGGAATCTAGTTTCGTAACTAGGAAACCCAGCTTTCGTCGTAGAACCATGAAAGATCCTTTGGCGCCATCTATCGACTAAAGATACAAGCTATAACATGAGCGTTTTGATGGATAAGAAAACCGACAATTCAAATAAAACGGGTCTACATTTTAGTTTCCGTAACTTTTAAAATTATAAAACACTTTTTCACACGTAAAGACCACTCTTAAAATGAATTCTTTAGATAGGTCTGCCATTTTGCATTTCTGTAAAAACAAAATTTATGCATTTTTGGATATCAATGTGATTCAAAGATCGTTTGCAATTTCTTATATTTATAAATTGCCAAAAGATTGCAGATATTTCAGCGAAGGCAGACGGAAATTCTGTTTACCATTAACCTGTGGAAGAACTACAATTCTTAAATTCCTCCGAATATAATGCAACAAAATAAATAGATAACAAAAAAATTATTCGTATAATATTGGAATTCAACTTTTCCGCTTTTTAAAGTGAGAGCTAAAATCTAAAAACAAGGAAATATTTGTCTCGATGAAATTTTCTTTTACATCATATTTTAGCAAGCATAACTTTATCTCTGTGTTGATCTATGCGTTCGGTCAGGAAAAGCTCGTGGTCGTTTTATCGAAACGTGCATTAACAATGATCTATTGAAATCAGAAGTATCTTAGTGTAAGCTAAATCAACACAAATGCTTTATCTGGAGAAAACTATTAGCTGTATTTTTACAACAGGGAAGTAGTGAGATAGAGGAAAGGAAAATCTGATTGGTTAATTGATTAAAGCGAAGTACGTTTCATTACATTTGACGGAAACCTCAAAGGAAAATTTGAAATCCATGCCTTGCTTTATTATAAAAGTATATGATTTTTACCACTTCCTGGACTTCATATATTGAGCGTTATATACCCTTTTTTTAATTTTATGTTAAAATTATTGTGAATAAAATTTTAATAAGTTTTAATAATTTAATAAATTTGAGGATTATGCAAAGTAAGTGTTTTACAAGTTAAGAGGGTATTAGATCCTCCATGGCTGTACTATTGTTGTAAAGTTCTCATTTGTTTAGGCCCTTAGTTCCCAAAGTGGTCCAGGTGGACCCCAGGGGTCCACGGGAGACTCGACGGGGGGTCTACGTTGGTGTGACAAAAAAAATGGGGGTTCACAATTCGTTAGCGGGGGTCCACGAAAATTTATTTGCTTTCGATAGTGAAGAACTAAAATGTTGGTTTGACTTCACCTATCATTGTAGGCAGATAATATTTTAAGAAGCTCAGAGCGTTTGTTACTTGTAAAAACTTGCATATTCCATATTCAGTACAACATGTCGAGACTTGCAAAGCGTCGCTGCCGCCGTCCGCAATGCTTGGTCAGACTTGCAAATGGACGAAATACGACTTGTGGTGTGTGTGCTCGCAATCTCGCATGATCTTGTTTGATTCTTCACCAATATACTAAATATGAATGCCAAGGATAAACGTTACTCATTTATTTCCGGAATTTCGAAAAGAAAAATAAAGTGAATCGATGTTAGTGTTTGCCAGTGTCGGAAAAAGTAAGTATTTATCTGCCTATTTGTTACACATACTTTTATTTTATGTTGAAATAAGTATATTTGTAATGTTTGCGTGTGGTAGGTACGTATTAAAAATTATATACTGAACAGAGTCATTATTAGATACTTCCATACAAGAACAGAAAGCCGAGAAAGGTTGAACTTTTTGTTCCTACTTTATTAGTAGATTAAAATGATGAAGACTTCCAGCGATTTCTCCTACATACTGAAGTACGCTGGTTGTCGAAAGATGCATGTTTAACAAGATTTTACTCACTTTTTGAATCAGTTTTAGAGTTTCTGGAAAGTAAAGATTTAGATTTGAACCTGATCAGTTTGAAGGCAGACATTGCGTATTTGGCTGATTTGTTCAAAGAATTTAATGGCATGAACTTACAATTACAAGGGGACAGCCTCAATTTAATAAAAACAAAGTGAGTAATTTCAGCTTTTCTTGGAAAATTGAAATTTATGAAGCAAAATATTAGTCGGCGTAAATTTTCCCAATTTTCAAACTTGTCACAAGTAGAATGCCTTGATGAGGATATTCAGACTTGCATTCAACATTTATGCCCTGCATGGTGACTTCAAAATCAGATTTGAAGATATTCTGACGATGGAAATACCACCATAGATCATAAATCCATTTGATGAAACGGAAGTGTAGAATGTGATATTACAAGAGGAGCTACTCAAGCTTAGCACTAATGAGGAGCTGAAGGTGAAATTTAAAAGAGGGTATCAAGCATTTTGTCTGCAGGCAGAAATACCCGAAAAATATGCTGGACTGTGGGGAATTACGAGAAAGCTTTTGATAGCGTTTTCCTCATCATATCTCGTCGAAAAAAGTTTTAGTGTCATTACAAACCTTTTAACAAAAAAAAGGAGCAAATTCAATATCACGGAGCGGGGAGATTTGTGGTTATTCCTAACAAAACTGAAGCCAAATATTGATAATTTGCTGTCAATCCTTCAAGTACATTCCTCCCATCAAAATTATGACTATTTTGTGATTGCCATTACGTTCCGTTATCAATGTTTAATTATATTACGACTGTTGTCATATTACAGCTTAAGATGATAACAGTAATAGTTAATAGTGTAATGATTACATATTTCAATAAATACAACACAAAAAAATATACTATTTTTCTTTTTATTTTTACCACTGCGAATGGGGAGTTTTCTAAATGAAATAAGTGAGAATTGATTGGTTCCTTGTGCTGTGAGTAGATGTAAAAAAAGTAAAGTTGGATGGAATCACTTTTTTGATTGGTCAACTTTACTTTTTGAGATCCACTCACAGCACAATCAATTAATTAATTAACCAATCAATTCTCACTTTTTTTTTCGAAAACTATTAATTCGTGGTTGGAACTCAGCCGCAAAGCAAATTTCCATAATCATCACATTTTTTGTCGAGAAATGTAGCTGCAGGGGGTCCACCGGAACCAGCTAAATTTTGAAAGTGGTCTATGAGAAAAAAAGTCAAGGAACCTCTGGCTTAGGCTGAAATAGTACATTGTTTTTGTGTTACCAATTTTTTTAATAGACTTTCCACTTTAGTGTCTAATTTTAATTAGACACATAAACTAAATGAAATGAAACAGAATCAATAAATTATGAAGATTATTCTTTACTTTTTTTCCTCTTCATGTTAAAAATCGGGCATAGCCTTAAAAATTCCGCCAATGCATAATAAGCCAAAGCTTACTGACAGAATTCCCAAAGCTATAAGCTATTGTTAGAAAACATGAAGCGTCAAACGGTGAGATCGAAAATTGCTCTTATTGATTCATTGATCTTACTGAATTCCAATTAGTAATCCATGTCTAATTCCATGTCTAAACATACTTTGTTCCGTTTTCTTAGCAATTACGTGAACATTTTCGTTCGAAATCAGAGAAGTTTTTTTAACGTCGTTTTCATTGTTTCATCGTAAGGAGCTCAGTAATGCTTCTTATCGTGATAAATATATGAACACTTTTTATCGAACTGAACCTCAACATATTGATATTTTTCTAAAAACTGAGCATATTAAACATATTTTTCCAAAACATATTTAAAGTGAATTTAACAGATGAAGATAAAAATATTATTGCAAGAACAATTAAAAGTATTTCTTATGTTTCTCTTGCTCAGTAATTTTTTCTGCCGAAATAAATTAGGCGATTTTGCCGTCACGAAATATAGTTTGTAGTTATTTAGTGGATATCTGTTTACAAAAGCTGCTTTATAATTCATTGCTTGCTTTTAAAATATAGTGGATGTAGTCTTCCATATATAAGGACAGGCTACTCAGTGTAGATTACTTGGTCTGAAACTTATAAATTGTATCACATTACTACTTAAAAGTACATATTTTATATAAAAATAATTCTTGATAATTTCTATTAAGTTTGACTCTTATTATTGCAAAGAAATATATTTATCTTTAGACATCTATTGATTTGACAGGATTGTTTTCTTAAGGCAATGCACACTAGGATCATATATACCTGGGAAGAAGTACCTTCATAATGAACTCTGTAATGGAAAATATCCCGTACATGCCTTACATAAGAGGACAACCACTAAAATCTTTCTCAGCCAATCCGCTTAAACTGGCATGAGCAGAACCAGAGGCAAATTAGAGATGTTCAGCCACTCGCCTGCTGTCCTGAGAGGTGCAAAAACGTGACGATTCGCCTGTCATGAAATTCAATACCGTTTACTGACGCTATTTTTCGTCAAAGACAGATCACGGTATAAATAAATCCAATGAACTCATACTTGCTGCCCGCCGCTGAGAGGCGATTAATTCAATCAGTGATTCAGATTATCAAGACTAAATGCAATAAATGCTTAGCAAATAGCCTTCCCCAATTGATTCACTAATTTGATCCTTTCACATTTTGTGTCTTATAGTCTTGTAGGGATAATAATTAGTACTTTTTAATTATAATTTTAGTAAATGTTATTAAAATGCAAGTTTCTTCCTTTTTGTGCACTTTTTCACTAAAATGCCTTGCACAAATTACTGGAGTGTGAGGGTTTAAATTTCTCTATTAATATGAAATAATCGTTTTTGGAAAAAATGCCTAATTAGACTCTTTAAAAATGTTAATGGAATTATAAAATTTTAAAAGAAAATGGAGTATTTCTTTTGGCTTTTGAGAATATAACGAAACTAAGTGTCGATACTTTTTTACCAAATACGGCCTAATCCCGATTAACTAGAGTAACACTGAGAACGTTGCCCGCGGTTAACAAAAACTCACATTTAATCCAAGTATAGTTCAAAAAACTCAGGAAAAGGAATGACCTATATTATAATTAAAACAAAATTACTATTAGCGCATTTCTGCGTTTTAAAAGTGTTTAATGTGTAGAATAAATTTATTTGCGGACATAAATTAAATTAATACTCAAAACAAGAACATGTTGCAAATAACAGAAGAATAAATATCAGAATAGAAACGAAGAAGTCATTAAAGAACAGTATTTACAACAGAACCTGAAAAATGTCATTGAATTCAAACGCTCTTCAAAAAACGTCGATAGGATTTTTTTTAATTTTTTGCAGCACTACTTATATATTTCAGATTAAGTACTACTAATCTACGTGCAATTGTAGATAAAAATAACTCCCATTGTGTCATTATCTGCTGTCATGGCTTTTACCTTAAACGTTCTCTTTTCCATTTTTTCATTTTTTTTACAGACACATTTGTGTTACACTAATGGTTAATAATAGTAATTTTTCAATCGTTCCGTAATTAAAAAAAAATTAATTTTTTTGACAGAAGGGAATTAATGCGCAATCCAGGTAATCAGACCCCGTTTAATCTGGAAGCTGTTTATATTGCTTTTCAGATAATGTGAAATATGTGAATTCTATTCAGACTGATAGTAATTTTTAATTACGCACATGCTTACAGTCTCTCACATATTTTATCATCCCACTCTGATATAATAAATACAAATGGCAATTAGTTATTTAGAAAGACTTATTAACAAACTTATCATTCTTGAAAATTGAAAATTATTTTCACAGAATTAGCGTGATATTATAGTAAATTGTAATTCTGTTGCGTTCCGGTAAAGTTACTCGTGTTAATATGCTTTTCAATTTTTTCTAAACCTTAAAGGAAATGACATGCGAGATAAGAATCTATCATTAATTTGCACGAAATTCTAAATTTTTCATGGAATCATAACACAGGAAAAGTAGATTTTAGTATCACTTTTTCAGTATGTTACTGCCATTTTATTTGATTTTTCATGACAAATGTATAAAATATATTTCATTAAAATCTTCATTACTTTTCTAATTACGTTAATAACAAAACTGAAGGACATTATCAAATATTAAGTGTCTAAATAAAGGTCTGTTTGGGGCACTTAATTTGATATCATAAAATTATTCTCTGTTGTATATTTTAAGAATATTCTTAGCTGTGACTTTTTTGTAATGAAAGTTTCTTTCATTACAAAAATATCATACGAAATACGAATATCATACGAAAAAGAAGAGATAATAATAGCAATTAAATTTAGCTGATGAAACCAATAAAGTTTTGAATCTTCAAAAATTTAAACTGAAGAACATTTAACAAAACGTTTTCATATTAAATATTCCTAGTGTTCGGTATGACTTTTAATTCTCATTCATGAGATACTTTAAAAAGTAAAATTTTATACAATTGTCAAATTTTTCCTGCTACCATTTGGATACCATTATCCAAATATTCAACTTTCTTCTTTTTTTTTCTAGGTCAACAGAGGAAATATTCTCTTTGTTCATTAGCATAGCGTTTATTGTGGATGCAGGAAGAGATATGTATAAAAGTAAGTTTTCTTGTAATATTTTTAGTGAAACTAAAACATTTTATGTATCCTAAAGAGTCACCAGTTACGTCGTGATTAGACAAAGTCGAAGCCTCTTATTTGCATCATTCAGTACTCTTAAGAAATACCCGGATCTGGTTGGTACACTAATTATAAAAGTTCAGAGAGAAGCTAAACTCCAAGTCCTTACAACATATTTATTTAGCTTCATTATTTTATTAATATAAACGAAGATAATTTACTTAAATTAGTACACGTTTTATTCGCATAAGGACATCCACTTCTTGAAATGTTTCTTCAAACTGAATTGTGATAGACTATTAATTAATAACCCATAACAGCTTTTAAATAAGTGGATTGTCAAATAAGATGGCTGCAGTCAATATTTGGCTACAAAATTAGTAAAATAAATAAAAAATTAGTAATATTTAGTATAAATAAAATAATTAGTAACATTTGGCTACATAATAAAAAATACAACAATGTTTCACATATAATTGCACTGAAATCATCTATCTATATAAAATATTCGTAACAATATTAAGCTCTCAAATGTTATGCGACTCTATAATTGTTACACAATTAAGGCCATTTATAGAAAAATGTATAGAAATAAACTGAAGCTAATAGACATACTTCAAGTTATTCCTGTGCCTTCCCGTTACTCCAAAACAGTTTTTAGTTAACATCGCTATATCTTTTTTAATTTTTTTCTTTTTTACTCTATTTATCTTTTTTAATTTATATTTCTATTGGCATTATTTAAGGTAACTCCCATTCCAGAAATTAGAAATTAGAAAATACCTAGACTAGATGAATTTTCTTGTTGTTTTGAATAACGTAAAACATTAAAAAAAATTACAGTGATCAAAAAACTGAAAATGTCTGTTTTCTATAGTCCTTAGTACTTCCCTGCAAGTATTTTACTGTTTTACATTTGAAAATTTTTTGTGGCTTGCACGAGATCACATCATTCTTCATGTCGAAGATCACTTGCGCATATGTTAATACCGCAGGAGTGATAAGAGAAGTACTGCTAAATTCAAAGTACAAAAAATGAAACATGCAACAGCTGTTTGAAACAAACGCAATTTGGTTTCCAAAATAAGTATTACAAGGAAACTGAGGGATTAGCCATGACAAGCCCTCTTAGTCCCATCCTGGCTGATATCTACATGTATTATTATGAATCAAAATTATTTGAAACATTAAGCATCCCAGTAGTGTTTCCCTGCTTAGTTGGCGCTTTTACTCTGTTTGATGGTAATAAAGATGATTTAAATGAATGTCTTTCAATAATGAATTCCATTCATCTTTTTATTCAGTTCACGTTTAAACTTAAGACATGCAATTCTCTTTTGCTCCTCGACATTTTGTTCACACGTAACGCATCCAACTTTAGTACAACTTTACCGTAAACCTTCATCGGTTTGCCTTCCACCACACTTCAAATCACGTCATCCGACTAATAGCTTCATTTTATTCCTTTGTTTTCCGTGCACTTCAGGTTTGCTCCTCCGAATTGGCTGTTGATCAAGAACTAAATTCTTAAAAGCAGTAGCTATTGACAGGGGCTTTTCACCCAACATTATTAATCAAGCAGTTAAAAATTTCTTATCTCAACACACCAAAACGCACACTCTTGTTTTAGGAGATTATAAGAATCCTGTTGTCATTCCTTTTTCCATCATTTAGCTCTAAAATTGCACGTATTTTACATAAATTTAATTTTCGGGTCGTCTGTTCTCCTATCAATAAAGTTCCGAGTTCCATACTTAAGGACCCCATTCGGGATATGAATCCCTGGGGTATTTACAGGATTCCTTGCCAGTGTTGTTTAATTTACGTTGGTCAAACTAAGACAGCCCTCAAATTTCGCGTTAAGAAACATGAGGCATATGTTAAAAAAAAAGGGAACCACAGAAGTCCTCTGTTTCCCAGGATTGTTGGTGTGAAAATCACATTTTAATTTTTTTGCAGCCGAAATTATTCAAAATACATCTTCCGTTGGTGAATTAGATTTTCTAGAGACGTTTCACATACAATAAAAGTTTTCTGTTCTAGTTAATGTCCCTAATTCCAATCCGTCTTTGCCTTCGGCCTTTAAGAAAATAGTGTTTTAGTTTTCTCGTTTCGTCAATGGATGGCGCCAGTAGCTTAACTCCTGTCCAGCCAATCTTATCTTATTTCGTTCATTTGAGCTTCGGCAGCTGAGGATGATGGTTCGGTAGAAACCATTGAAAATAGTCCTGTGACAATTTGCAAATATAACGCTTGATTTTTGTTGTTTGACTTCGAAATTAATGCGATAGCTGAGTAATATAAATGCATAGTTTATTGGTAAAGATATACTAATTAATGAATTACTTAAGGTATAGTGACCAAACACAAACTTCTGAAAGTTATGTAAAAGTGTACTATTACGCAGAGTTAAAAATATTTAATAAGTACAGATTCAGAATAGCGTCAAACGTTATAATTCCAGTCTTATACTAATGAAGAAGCAGTTGAATTCTACTGCCTAAGAATGCAGAAATGCAGAAACAGCCCTCTTACGTCATCACCCAACTATTGCACTTTAAGAAACATTTTTAATTGACCAAAGTTGAAAATAAAATCGCGTTATTCTGACTTATCTCTCTCGTCTGACAGTCACATCAGAACAAGCTCACGATATTCATCGTGGCAAGGAGTGCGAGACTGCGCCTGTAGTTGACTAAAGCCTTGAGCACCATACAGGTGACAGAATGACTTTGCTTTCTGCCATCAGTTTTGATGGATGCACCCTGGTAGGACGGGTCCTAGGGTCTCCCATCCCTCGTTCCCTACCACCAACCTCTCGAGAGAACTTTCGGCTCGGCGCATGTTCAGAGTGCCCATTTGCCGCACAGACACTATACATTCACAAACATCCATGCATTTTCCGGGATTCGAACCCGAGAACTTCAGTACGGCAGATAGCGTCGCCTATCCCGGGTCCGGAGGCAAAAAAAAAATCGTCTGGTGAACGATATAGGCGAGAGACTTGGCCTTTAAATTGTCTAATTTCCGCTTTACAACCGTAACAAAATCATAATTTGTTTTTGTAGTAGGACAACGCATTTAACTCTTATCAAAGTTCTTCATGATGGCTAGCCTCAACCGCTCTAGCATATTGCAATACTAATTTAATACTCTTCAACTGTGACATGAATGTCATGTTGTCACTTGTCAACTTGAATGTTGTCACTGACAACATTCAACAACACTGTTCCTCTGTGACCAAAAACATGACCTTTCGTCAGTCCTATAGTATCCTAACTAAAATAGAGTCCTGTGAACGCTAGAATACTCAAGAACTGCATAGCGACTATTCGCTGAGTTCTTGTGCATAAGTAAGAACTCTGGAGAAAGATTAAAATACCCTTTTACTTCAACTCAAAATATATGTATGTACAGATGGCCGTCTTGGACGCACGAGAAGCCGCCAATTGGGCTTTAACTCAAAATAGAAAATATAAGGCTGAACTAATGCTAGATAAATTTAATCAGACGAAGTTGCACAGAATCAAACTCGCGGAGTTGGCTTTTAATTAAGGATAACCGGCGTATACTAGCATGCACGTATTAAGTGTGGCCGTAGAATAGCAAGCTTTAACTAAAAGCAACAATGTGACCGAAATTCTTCAGTCCGAGAGAGCGTGGCGGACTGAAGTAACCCAGACTTCAGCTTAAATACTAATTTCTACCTTATTTGCATAAATCGTAATACTGAAAACTCATCCTGGGAAGAAAACGTATGTAGAAAATTAGAAAGTAAAGGAAAGACTTGTTCCAAAAAAAAATGTGTTAGAAAAATAAAGTAAAACCCTAGAGTCCTTGATATTCTTATAGGGTCAGAAACAAATACACAGAGTATTTGTACATGTTTAGAATGATTTCGGGGCCTCTTAATTCATGTTTAAGAAGTAGAATGTTTTTTAATTATTAGATCTGAGAGCTTTTTTCTGGACTCTAAGTCTGCACTGTGATTTCCATGACAGAAGGGTTTTCGTAAAATTTCCTGCAGTATCAAGATACCTAAGGCACAATAGTCCGTAAATGAAATGTCAGGGGACTTTTCAGGAATACTTTGAAAAGATGTATATGCAACACTTGTAACAGTCATCTTTTTTCTCAAGGATTGCATTGATACTTTTCGAAACCTAACTTTTTGCTTTATCTTGATGAAGTTTCAGTGTCTGAAAGCCATTCGGATGAAGAAATGGAATTTCTTTTGTAAATATCGGTCGTAAAGCTTTCTCTTGATAGCACGCTGAGGTGATTTTATAAGGTATATCTCCCACATTCTTAGCGTGCCTTCGTGGTGTAATGATCAGCACACTGAGCCGGTGTTTCAGAGGTCGGTGGTTCGATTCCCGGCGAAGGCAATGCATATTTTTCATCTCTCCTGCTTCGTAATAACCAAATGTCTCTACAGTGGCGCCCGAACTAAAAAGGGTTGTGGATGATGACTCTCCACACCCAGGATTTGGCGACTAGGTCCCCTAAAACCCTAGTCGCCCTTTAAAAAGGGGAGTATATAAGGTATATCTCCCACAGTCTTAGCGTGCCTTCGTGGTGTAATGGTCAACACACTGAGCCGGTATTTCAGAGGTCCGTGGTTCGATTCCCGGCGAAGGAATTGCATATTTTTCATGTCTTCTGCTACTAAATAACCTAATGTCTCTACAATTTTAACATTTAATTGCACTCATCTTATTTTTAATTTCTAATTGTAAGATAGTCCTTGGGACAATCATAAACCCCTTATTGAAACTTTTCTTGGCGTCGATCGATTGAAGTTTGTACACTTTTTTCTCTTCGCTTTCGATAATAAGTAGAACCTTTTTTGCTTGTTTGTTGAAGTCATATAAGTAAACCCATGCTTCATCAAGGGTCACAACGTATTTCCATTTATCTCCTACTTAATAGTTTTCATACATGGTTCTATAATTTGTTCTGCGTTGAGCCACATGCCTCGCAAAAGCTTGTAAACGTTACGCTTTTTTGATTCTTTTAATTGTAAATCTTGGTTTATTGTTTTATTTACTGTTGCGACGGATGTATTAGAAACAGTACGTACCTTTTTTGTGTATTTATGGAAGAACATTTTCCTTTGTAAAGCGCAAAACATGTCCTTCAATCCATAGCTTGTTTACACGCGACATTTTGAAAGAAGAATAAATTTAATAACTCTTTATCGAAATTCTTCTAAAATGTGTAAACACCCGCTTTACAGTCTCTCACTGTTCTCTTTTGGTCATATTTGACAGCATTGGTGCAATCAATATTTTTGCGAATGTGTCATCAATATGCTATTTCACACAAAATTTTGAGCCCATTGCATACCTTGCTAACCACACGACATAGAATACAGTTTCGTTATGGTCTCAACCCGAATACGGTACAAGCTAAATATGTGACATCCAACTTACGGAATAGAAAATATTTGAACACTTTATGTACACTAGGTCCTCTTTTAATGCATCAGCTTCGCATTTAATGATACGTCAGTTCCTCCTAAAATTGAATATGATAGCAAGTCAGAAAGAAGTGCTATAAATAGTGAAGATCATTCTGAAAAATCAGAAGCAATATAAATTTCCAATGAAATTCCATGCAGCCTATTAAAATTGCGTAGAAATAAAAATACGAAATCGGCGGATAAGACTTCGAGAACAGTTAGAACATGAATTATATTCAAATATAACATGAGTATTCCTTAAATAAATTTTAAAAACCATTATATGTCTTCTGTTTAATGAATGCTCTGAATTCTTTTACTCACAGATACTGCATATTTCTTTTTAGATTTTAATCATAATTACTTCTCTGCCGCCTGCACGGAAGATAGTAGTCCTACAGTGGAATTTTCTTTCTGGCTCAGCAATTCTAGCATCAACGAAACCCAAGGGGACGTTTCCATGCCTGCCCCTTGTAAGCGGGAGAACAGCCTGCTTTTTCTGCTTCTCATGTGTGGCACAGTTTGGCTCGCCGTATCCCTGTATAATTTCAATAAAACGTAAGTTTTTCACCTACAGATCAATACTTATTTTTCTCATTTCAGCATGCCATCATTTTAAATATAACTTTTTAACCATTCTTGAAATATTATTATAGTAATCCGCAATGTCATTTCAGAAATAACACCTTATTTCATTGCATTACAGGCCATACCTTCAGGCCAGCAAACGTGAAATTCTGGCCGACTACGCCTTGCCTGTAGCAGTTATCTCGATGAGCTTCCTAGGATCATTTGTGTTCAGGGATGTGGCGAGTATGTAAACTTATACTTTATTTCCCGTATTAAGTGAATCTAATAACCCGTAAAAGTAAAGAAACCTAATATTAAATTCAATTTACTTAAGCTTTTTGAATATGATAGCAATGGATAATTTTGCGCATAGCTTTTTGCAGGCTTTAATTATTTTACCCGTATATTCTTCCACTGCTACATGTCAAATAAATTTTGAAGGGCACTAAAATATTTATTTCAATTCCATACTGACACCAGGATAAAAGGTTTGTAGAAAAAGCTTTACTTGTGCCTGGAGTCCATCAATTAAAATGTATATCTCACTGAATATTTAATCTTTCCTCATTTCTGGCCCTTTCTAATTTTTTTAAGAAAATACCAAACAAATTGTTTATTATGCTGGTTTATTTTATGGTTTAATGCTGTATTGCAGAAGCTTAAAAATAATGTATCCACAATATACTCTAAAACTATAAAATTTGAAATTACGTGCTGATTTCAAAGGATTAAATATGCTTATATGTAACACTATAAGGTAAAAACCGCAACAGTTTGCATAGTATTTAAAAATAATAACATTTTTATAACTTCTTAAAATTTTCGCGTTATCTGTTATTGTTATTTAGACACATTTTCAATAGGATTAATACTCTCTCTGGAACAGTGATGACGAACCAATGGTAGCTAGGACATACCACAATAACCAGGGTTACTCACAAGACATCAACATCAGCTAGCAAATACTCTGCCTTCTGTATAGCAAATATTCAATAAAATATATGATTCAAATGAATATTCTCCGGAATTCATTTCAGCTTTTTCACTCAAGTAAACAAGAGCTTCAATAAATTGCTTTCATTTACTATTATCTTGTGTTCGCGTATTATTTCAAACTGGTAGCTTTATCCCTTATCTCCTAAGATATTGTATTTAAATTTGCATTTTCAGTTACAAATTGAAACCTCGTACTCCTAAATGCAAAGTTTCTCGGAGTAAGATACAAAATTTTATGAAAACAATTTAATGCAATAAATGGGAGGTCAGAGTAAATATAAAATCTAACTTATATGATCGCCGTAGCACAAATTTTAATTTTTTTTTATAGTTTGATAAGCTAAATACAAAGAGTTCCATATTTTTCTATACGGAATTCTCAGATGTCATTATTTATTTCATGGCACAGTTACAGATATAATAATTAGAAGTATTTCGCTAAATGCGGAAATATTAATCTCCAAAAAGAGAAATTTTTATTTTTATTTCTGCTCTGAATATGGCATGATGAGAAATTTCTATAGATAACCCAAGTAGCACGGCAACGTCGCAAAGACGTTGCATACTCGTCGCGGATGATGTTGCAAAAGCGTTGCAATATGTCGTCTTCAAGACGTTCAGATGTCCGCGAAACTCCACTGTTTTGCAACCGTTGCAAAGATGTCTTTATTATGTCTTTACAGATGAAATTTTTGTCGCATAGACGTCGTTATTGCGTCTTTCTCAGGTTCTATTTCAGTTGTGAAAGCATGGAGTTAAAACGTGGTATCACGACGTCTTAATGACGCAAAAATGTTCGCAGAATTCCACCTTTTTGCAACAGTTGTGAAAACGCCATTATTATGTCCTTGCGTTACATATTGATTTATGCAGAAAAATAAGTTTAATAATTAATATATTTTTTTTCCTTTATTAAAATTTTGTGTTTCTTGTAATTTTCTAAAGTTTAAATATTTTATCATTTCCTGAAAACCAGAAGATAATAAAATGTTTTCTCTGTAGAATCCATATACATAATTTTATAGAGGCAAATAGGCAAGAGAAATTAGTACTTACGAACCTGACACTACATTGCAAGTATTTAGTATAAAAATAACATACTATAAAGAATGATTATTTTTTATCCTTAAGAATAACTGCGATACTGGATTAAATACGATTAGCTTTTTACAAATATACTGTGTTAAAGTAAAACACCAGTAACAAGATATATTAGTTTTCAGCAGTTTATTATGCGATAAGAATAAAAGTAATGTTGCAAAACAATCACACTATTTTATTATACAGAAAAAATATAAATGCAGAGTTCTATCAAAGGTATTAAATATCAAAATTCTTACAAAATTATCGATGCCGGCAAAACAAGTTTTCTCAAGAATCGTCAAATAAATTTATTGTTTTCATGTATTGCAGTTTCAAACAAAGTGCGTAATCTTAACAAACAAATATTTGTTGATAATCTTTCCAGAGTTATAGATAGTCCACAGAGTTAGTTATAGTCCATAGAGTTAGTTATAGTTATAGTTTATAGAGTTCTGTACATACCCTGATATAACATATAAAATACTACAATAAAGCACTTAGTATACAATGTGCTAGTCGGAAAGATGGCTCTACGGCTACAAAAATTTGTTAGAAACGGTTACATTAAAGTTGACAATTTGTACTCAATACTAGATACTGAAGCAAAGCATTTATATGTCATGGTAGTCGCCGAAGAGTTCTACATATAGATTTATTATTATACAGCGAACTTACTTGAATACAGTATACAACGCAATTACTACTTAACAGTACAACACACTGAGGCAATATGTCGATTAAAACACCCAAAATACAACACACTTATTTGAAAAACACAGTAAAATTTAAGACTAACAATGGAAAAAGATAAAAAAAGAATTTCACTTGGCTACATAAAATGAATTTGCTGAAATGCAAGGCTATAAACTACGTAGTTTATGGAAACATCACAGTAAAAATCATACATAATATTTTGCGATAATTACATACCTCTACAGCAAGAAATTCTGCTTTCAAGCTTGCAGTTATACATCACACTGACTTACAATGAGACAACTAAACACTTACTATTATTCCACATATTACTAAAAAACATATTATGCAACACATTGCTAGAATACTAAACAACGCACTGACATAGTATAGCTGATACTACAACTAAAACACACCATATACAATGCGCGTATCAGAAAAGTAGGTACTTCTGTACATGACGCTCAAATGTAACGCTAAAACTAATCAAAAGGACACCAGACAATAACCTAAAAATTAGGAAGATAACATATTGTAGCAGAGCTAGAATGCTGAGTCAATTCAAAACATTGAATCCAACAATACATTTCAATACATATTTACAAAGTTCTACAATCAAGTATGTCTGGTTCAAGACTGCTGTTATACATTACACTTACTTACCAATATACAACATTAAACTAACTATTATACCCACACTATTAGAATACAAGTTATACAACACACTTAATGGAATACTGTTCATACACTGAAATAAGATGGCAAATACTACACTATAATAATCAATATACAATGTGCTTATCAGAAAGTTGACTCTGCGGCTGCGAATACATGTTAGAAACTGTTACATTTTATAGAATACTAGAAACTGAAACAAAAACATTTGCACCCAATATTTCATGGTACTAGCCGACATATAAATTTACTGTTATATATTAAGCTTACTTGAAGACATAATACAACGCACTTACTACTTTACAGTTCAACACACTGAGACAATATCAATTGAAACACACAAAGTACAATACGCAAATTAGGTAAACACAATAAAATTAAAAGATTAATAATGAATAGATGCGACACTGAAGTACAGATAGACGGGCATTGATTGTGGTAATCTGATTATATTATTACTGTAAAAGCTTCTTTATCACATATTATGAACATAAGTAAACGTTTTCCTCTTAATTTCAAAAATAACAATATCAATCAAAATCCCTACAATAATAAAAATATAACAATATAATATAAAATAGTTAATTATGTACCATAAAAATGTTAGGCTTTGTTTAATCGTAGCAATTCATTAAATGCATAAACTCTAACTGAAAACGTTACATTTGAAAAGTGTAATATTAATCGAAGACTACGTAACTGTAAACCCTTAGCAATATAAAACTAAATGCTAAATTATTCACAACTAAGAAGTTAAGTTTATCTATTATAAAAATTTATTTATATTGATCGTAGCAATTGTGTAAATGCACAAACTCCATCTCAAAGTTAGAGCAATGTTTTAAAAAATAAAATTTATCAATGAAAATTTTGACGAAAAATTATTTAATAAGAGCATTTCATTGTGAAATATTTGAGTTTCAGAAAACTAAAATAAGAAACAAATTAGTTCTTTAGAGTCACCTGAAACGTTCATGAGAGTATCAATTTAATATGTTGAGATTTTAATTTTAATTGATTATTAATATAAATTCAACAGTTAATAATTATGGTGAAAGCATTCTAATATTATAACTTCCGGAAAACTTATAAAAATATTTTACAGTCGTTTAAAGTTCGTTAACGGCATTTCGCTTCCAACATTTAGTCAGTCATTATTAACAAGAAATCACAATCAGTGTAAAGCTAGCAGTGGAAAGAAAACAACATAATTTATCAAAATAACATCATTTCAAGTAAATTCTATTTGAAAAAATATTTTTTATGTGCAAACAGTACTTACCTCTGCTAATACACAAGGGCAATAAACTGGATCTTACAAAATATCGCGCCGGTTTTATGAATAATGCAGTTACAGTTAGCAAACTTCACTCATCATAATTTTGCTGAATGCAAGTAGTATTAGGAAAATAAATATTATTTAAGATTAACTTATATCTATCCCTGTTGTTTAATTTATCTGCAACTGTGCTTAGTGATGAAAAACGGCGCCTATAAACACGTCCGTCTACTCTGTCTGTCTCACGCGAGTAAGTGTCTCTTCAGTTGGTTAGACGAATATGAAGGATGTGTTTATAAGCCGAGATGTATTCTATTTTATACGCCTCTATTTTATATCATTAATATAGCAGGGAATAAAGTTCAGTTTGGAATAAAAAGAGTATTGTATTAAGTTCATTTCCAGGAATGAACTTCTCAGTGAAAAAGTTATAGAGTGTAAGTGCCTACAGTTGAATACTGAGAAAGCAGAGGTTCAGATTCAGGAGGAACTAGTCGAACTAGACTTAGGGCGGGAGGAACTAGACTTAGGGCAGGAGGAACTATTAAGGCAGGAGGAACTAGAATTAGGGCAGGAGGAAATAGACTTATGGTTGTGCTTTATAATGATTTCAATAACTGGAAATGTAATTTCCGTGCAGTAAGTCATATTTGAATTATTTAATTTTCAGTTGAATTAATTGACATTAAGAACTCTATTTTTCAAATAATGAATTCAACAAAGTAAAACTTAAACCTTCTTGCACTGTATGCGGTAAAATGTTTCATATTATGTCAGAATATTAATTCAAATGAATTCGTCCTTACTTCAAAAAAAAATAAATAAAGTTATATTTCAGTAGTAAAATACTTGCTAACATGTGATTTGCAAAGAATTAGATTTGCACTAATTTCGGAAATGTGATTTTTTTAAAATACATAAAATGCATAAATTAATAACTTACCTTATAGATTATTTTCATTTTTAAATATTTTGCTGTAACATTTATATAAAAATATTTTGAGTACTAATTATTTTAACAAAATTTTGAACAATAATTTAGCACGTACTTTTTGGTACTAATTAAGTTTAATAATTCAAAAGTATTAATATTAAAGATATATTTCATTAGATGCATCTACCTTAGATTAATATATTTAGATGAAATAAAGTAATGAACATTACAAAATAAATCTTATGCGGACTTCAGATTCTTGAAAGCGCAGAGTTAGTCTCTTTAATTCTAAAAGTAACACTGATGAACTATGAAAAAAATACTAAAGCGATCAACTCTAAAAGCAGTCAAATCCCGACGTTTCAGCGACGTCGACAAATTGGCAAGATGCAACGGCAAATATTTTGCGTCTTCTCTGCGTTGTAAAGACGTCATAAAATTTACCACGACCACTTTGCAATCTCTCGGACTAGACTTGCAACGGACTTTGCAACGTTTCTGCTACGTCATGTGCTACTTGGGAATTTGCATTGAAAAGCAATCCAATTCGTGGAAGTAAGTATATGGAACACATATATTTATTTTAAAACAGTGATCCTCAACCTTTTTAAAGCTGCCGGCCCCCTAAGGAGCGAAAACTTTTTCAACGCCCCTATATGAAAATCCTGTAGTTTAGGGTAGGGGAAAGGGGGAATCCTGAATTACAAAGAGCAAAAATTTTAAGCAATTTTTTTCAGTAGACTTGAAAGCACCTAATTTGTTTAACTCGATAGTTTCGCCTGGACAGTCCTTTGGTTAAAACTGAAATGAATAACACCAAAAAAAAAAGAAAAGAAACAAACAAACAAACAAAAGAAAAAATCCTAAACGCTCTTTCAAGTTTGAAAAATTCTTTATTCTTAATTAAATAATTAAAAAAGAACAGAAAAATACATTAAGCGAGTAACAGCAATCAAAAAATCAAGTACGATAGTGGGATATTTTTGTTTGATGTTTCAGAGCCACTTTCTGAGCATTCGGTTCAATATCTCTAGAGAGATGATGGCGCAAGTTCCCTCTTTCCACGATTTGGAGTCGACTTCTCTTTCTCGTAATTAGATCAGTCACAGTACTGAATCCTTGTTCGATAAGGTAGGAGGAAGGGAAGGCAATTAAAACTCTTTTGACGATAGTCCACGGTCCTGGGTAGAGGCGATTGATGCTACTTTAAAGCCAAATTCTGTGAGACGATCACCATTCTTGAAGCTGGCCTTCAAAGTTTCATTTGTTGAAAGTTCGACTAGTTCCTCCTGAATCTGAACCTCTGCTTTCTCAATATTCATAAAAGGGTTCGTGATCCATTGAGAGACTTCCAGCGACAAAGTATCTTCAAAACGCTCAGAAAAGTCCTTGTGCTCAAGGTGTTGACAGTAAACTTGCGTTTCATCAAACGGGATTTCACTGCTCTTATTCAGATCTGACAAGATCGGAAACTGTCGGAATTCGTTGCGACCAAAATTATGCTTCCACAAAGTGGGTTTTTTTAGGAAGGCAGAAATAAGAGATTTTGTTGTGATCAAATTGAGCTCTTCGTCTTGAAGCTGCAAATGAATTCCATTGAATTTTGCAAATAAATCGGTCATGTAAGCAACATCAATCTTCAATTGTAGCAAACTTTCTTTCAGAGCTACATCTTTCTATTCGAGGAACTGAAATACGGAGTCGAAAAGATTCCAGAACCTACTGAGACAGGTGCCTTTGGAGAGCCAGCGAACATCGCTGTGTAAAAGCAAGCGATTAAGTTCTTCTTCGTTGTCTTTACACAGCTGCCCGAATAATCGATCGTTGAGAGCATTACTGCGAATTTTGTTCACAGCAGAGATGATATATTGTAACGACTGATGCAAACGGTCGCTGAGGTTTCTTGAAACTAAATGCTGCCTATGAATCACGTAGTGAACAGCTAAAATAAGTGGTACCTCTTTCTTCAAAAGGGCAGTGAACCCACGATGACGACCTACCATTGCAGGAGCTCCATCGGTGGCAACAGACATAATGTTCACAAGAGGAATATTTTTCTCTTTAAAATGATCTTTGACAGTGTTAAAAATAGATTCACTTTTAGTACCTGCAATCAAGCTTTTCGCAAAAAGCATCTCTTGAATAATTTTTCCTTCCTTCACAAACCGGACGTACGCTAACAGTAAACCCTTATTAGTACTTGCCAAGGTTGCTTCATCAACCTGAAGAGAAAATTCCGTGAGTTCAAAAGTTTAAAAATTCAAAAGTTTGCAAAAGTCAACATCTTCAGCCATCTCATCAATTCGTAGTCGCACTGTATCATTGCTTAATGGGACATGTTTTGTAATATTGATTGGGCTGTATGGTGTAAAACCGTTTCTAAAACTCGGATCGGAACGAGATCTAAACTAAAGATCGGATTTGCTCAAGAAGCAGTGAGTGATTTTGCTGCAGGGCTATTTACGGCCACATATTTTTTCAAGAGTATAAATAGTACTGTCTGAAATTGATCAACTAGAATACCTGTCAATACTAGAATACTTTGCATATAATACTTTCTTAACATTAAAACCAGAATTACACTCGAACGGGTTCTTTTCGGAAGACTAAGTGATAAATGCCACACCGCAGTAGTACAAAAGATGTCACAAAACAGTCTATTTTATGTTTTTTTAATTTTCCATAATGCTGCAAAATGTGTAATTGAATGCTAATAAATCCCATATATGCAGGCCCGTATAATTATCTGATTTTCAATAAAAACATCAGCCTCAAAACATTTCACTCAGCCTTTGTATTAAAAATACAATAATTTTTCAAATTCTTCTTACTATATAATATTCAGAAAAACTAAGTAGTAAATGTTGCAGGGAAATTTTGAAACATTTCAAAAAATATATTCCCGTCATCTGAAGAATGTAGCTGTTCTATAAATATTTTTCTGCTGTACTCATGATATCCCTATCATAAGCGCACCAAAAGCCTGTTATCAGTTGAATAGCATATGATACATTATATTTTATAAATGTATAAAAATGTGAAATGATATTTAAGTAAATTATTTGCAACCTTAAATACATGTTTCCTTCCAGCGGATCAGTTTCGTTATAACGTTAGCGATCCACTAACTCGAGCCCCGGTAGAGGAGCTTCCATGGACAGCGTCAATAGCAGCGTTAGGCATGGGTTTTGCCCTTTCGTTGCTATTCTTCATGGACCAGAATATTTCAGCTGCAATGGTCAATAATCCTTGCAATAAGTAAGTTTCTCATTGCATCGTATCGAATGCGTTATATTGATTTTATCTCTTGTACTCTAAAATGTTACTTCATTAAAATTTAATTCAGTAAGCTTTCAGTAAACCTGAAGCATTTTAATTCTACAGTTAATATTACCTCGCAATCATAATTAACATGAGGACTCCTGAAAATAATTAAAATAAAGCGTTTTATTCTGCAATAAGGCATTGGAAGTTTGTGAGAGTATTACTTCAAGACTGGAACGTTATATTTTAAAGCCCAGTTCATGTTATTTCAAAGACTTATTATTTAAAAATTACAGTTTCACTTACAAAACTAAGCTTCGAAGAAAAACTGTTTTATTGTTCCGTATCCTCGGGTACAGCATCAATCTTTACTCATCTCTATCCCATTTTAATCGAGAAATTCTGGAAGATGAAATTCAAAAAACAAATAAATATTTATATGATACAAAACAAATTAATATAAATAAATATAAAAACAAACAAATATGAAATATTATTTTCTCAAATTAAATCCTATCTGTCTCTCTTCTTTAACTGAGAAGTGGAAGAAGATTACCTTTCCAAACCCGATAATGAGAATAAATTTTCAGTACCTCTTCCATCGAATTTACATATTCTCAACCTTCAGATCTTTGCAAAATTGTCATGGGGAAGATTACATAATCATGATCTTTGAAATAATAAAATTTACGAGGGCGCACTCAAGGTTGAGAGCTTGTCCGCAGATGTCAAAGCTCTGCATTCCAAGATGCGATAATCTTTTACTTCGGAAAAGTACAGGAAAATATTAGTTATTTTCATAGTCACCAAAGCATTTTTTTACTATCAGCTTAAGCGAGAAATTAGCTGACTACCTTAAAAAAATTCAGAAATTAAACTTCTTATTTTTCGTATACTCGTGTGTGAATTTTACAGAGAATTAAATAATGTATTAAAAATGAGCGTGGTGGGGATTTTTTTGTAGGCTGGTCCTAAGGAAATCTTCCGTTGTTTATTAATTTTACTGCTCATTTTGTAATAAAGTAAAAGCATTTAAAAAGTAAAAGCATTAAATAAAAGCATTTATTTAACTGATTTATAAAGTGAACTTCTTTCTTATGCATGCTTTTAATTAATTGCAAGTAATATAAATCCTGTCTTTTTCTTAAATAGGTTGAAGAAAGGTCCAGCCTACCATTTAGACCTGTTCGTAGTAGGAGTCGTGAATGGTTTCTTGTCCCTGTACGGGCTGCCGTGGATGCATGGAGTCCTGCCACATTCACCCCTCCATGTTCGCAGCTTAGCAGACGTTGAAGAGCGAGTAGAACAGGGGCATGTGTACGAAATGTAAGAAAGCTCAATTACTTAATTCATCGGCTTTTATCTTGCATACTAAATACAACATACTTTCTGAAAAACTTGCTTCTTTATAACATGCTGTCACTTTTTGCACCATATACTATGTAAACCTCTGTTAATTTTAAATCATTGTTGGTAAACTTATTATTAGTCAGATTATAAGCTAAAGGATCCTTAATACGTCCCTTAAATTTTGCATTAACTCAAAAACTGGCCATCAAGAAATTCAACATTAATTAAAATAAACTTTTATAAAAATTTATTAATTTTATTTTTTATTGTCTCTGCGTGCCTTTCTTGCAGCATTATGTTACTAGCACGAAAATAAAAACTGCTCTTTTCTAAAGATATTTTTTTATATTTTAAAATAATTTTTGACATAAATCCGAAAATGAATTGCATAGCGTTAAATTTTATTAATTGGTCTCAAATCAATAAAAACTTTAGTTCATATTATCAGATCAGTTCTCAGCAGTCTTTAACTATTTAATAGAATTTTATTAACTTGCTAGGCTGTTACAGATATCAGCATATTACAGTTATGTAATATTAAGAGGTAGGAAGAAATCATAAGATATCAAAATAAGAAACGATCGATTTCTTCAGTAACACTAACTTTCCAAATCAAATTTCTTTATGAAGATTTAAGTGAAAATAATAATACTTCTATATTAAAAGTTGAATAACATTTGATAAATCCTTTCTTCATAACTTTGTTGCAAATAATTGCTATTATATTTCTACGTCTTCACATTTTGAAATTCTTTGAAAGTAATTTCGTAATACTCACTTATAACCATAAATCCATTTATTTTCTTTCTAAACGTTTGCTGCAGAAATTGCTTGAAAAATATACAAAGTAAAAGAATTTTTTTATTTATATGATGAGTAAATTTTTATCATTTTCTGGCCGGGTAGACGGGCAACAGCCGTAGAATTAGAAAATCTCATACAGCTCTTCTCTGTTACAATTTCTGAAAAACTCCTCTCAGCGACTTTTCAGTAACAATCCTATGTATTTTCTTTCTGCAAGATAAACCTTTGTTACTGTACTAAATAGACTTAAAAACTTACAGAACTTGTTACACAAATTAATTCTTGCATTCTTCTTTTTTAATGTTTTTAGAATAGTAAAGGTGAGAGAAACGCGTGTAACGGGTATCATCTCCCACATCCTCATCGGTTTATCGATCTTCTTGCTCCCCTACCCCATGGCTTACATTCCAACTGCCGTGCTTGATGGACTTTTCTTGTATATGGCCATCACATCGCTCAATGGGAATCAAATGTTTGAAAGGATCACACTGCTCTTCATGGAACAAGTACTGTTTACTTAATTTTAGTGAAGTTCATTTATATATATGTTAAAAGAGATATGTTATTCTCTGTTGATATAGCTTTCACCTTCATTAAATTTCCATATGTTTACAATACAATATTTTATTGCTTTAAACATATTGTTTACACTGTAATGTTTGATATTCTGTGAAATAGTGCATACTTAATTTCATAAATCAAAATGTTTTAATTAAATAAGGATGATTTCATTTAGAAAAGAAAACTTGTGTGTGTGTTAATACAAGTAAAACGCAGCTGCTATGACTGGTGCCTGTTTATTTCTCCTACAAGCATTTTTAGTATATTACATGTCTGTATGAAACTCAGCCATTATTGAACTAAACAGAGAATTTACGTAAAAACATTTTGTTAGTAGAAATTCATAAAAGTTTCTTTCTTGCCCACACAAACCGTATTCAATACATTTCATAAAAAAATAAATGACGCTTTTTTTATTTTCTTATATTGCTGCAATAATTCATAAACATATTAACTTCTGATAAATCAACACACTTTCAAAAATAATGCAACCACCATAAAGAACCGTACAAATTATGTGATACGCATAGAAAAGTAATGCACATATCACCAAAAGAATTAGCTGTATTTGCATGCCCATGCAATACGCATTATCCTTTATATGGCCCCTAGCGAAAGCTCGCCACGTTTCGTCAGTCCGTCGGTGAAGGGTGACAGCGAATAGAAAGCGATTTTTCTGTCTTTCGTATGGGCCCACACATGCTGAATTCGAGATAGACTGGGTAATTTGATCGGCCAAGGTAAGACATCCACAATCTGTATAGCAAGCATGACTGCTGTGTACTCACACGTTGTCCTCAAGAAACACTCCACCTTGAACCCATGGAGAGGATTATAATGGTATAACAAATCATCTGAATATCGTTGGCTAGTTAAATTGCACTCTGTAAACACTGGAGCAGTCCGAGAATTATTAAGTACACCACCTTCACATAATGCCAGATGAAACCCCTGCGTTGCTTCAAGCCAGAACTGCATCTTGGAGCTCTTGATCCTTAGGTAGCAACACGCATACGTTGCCATCACTTGCATCATCTGTACCAAGGCGGAAACGGAACTTATTACTAAAGACTAGCACATCTGTGTTCAATTTCCCAAACGCATTTGGCATGGCACTGTCGGAATTGGTTCAGATGTACTTTTGAATTGAGCCATACGCAGCGCTTGACTGTCTAGTATGAAGTCCACCTACATGCCATTAGACATAGATTTGTGCGAAGAAGTTAACATGTCTTTCCAAACCTCCGAAAAGGTAGCATAAAAGCTGGCAACTGCTGCATGTGTATTGTGGCTATTTTTCCTGACATCCATTAATCGTGAATAATTTAGATGTGCACTGGGGTATTCTTCATGTTTTTCACGGTACAGACACATATACTGAGAAACTAGACTAATGCTATGGGTCACTTCAGTGTTTATTCGATATTGCGACCAATGAATCTGGAAAGCGCCGTAATGACTTCTCTTTCACATGGCGTCAGCTGATGAAATACGTTCTGTTGACGTTGTTGAGACATTAAAGTGGTCAAGGTCGGACTAGACTTCGAAGAACAGAAGTTGTACACTATTTTAAGCTATAGCTTTCTCTATGCTTTTATTACAGAGAAACAAACTTTTTTTCCAATGCCGGGCACTTGCCTATAACGGCATTGGCCGCAGGCTTCCCTAACCACTATACCGATCGCAATGATTGATATGATCGCAATGATTGCAATTGATTGATAGTAGTTCTAAAGGGTGGAATTATTAACTATTGACAGGGTTTACATGAATGAATATTACACAGTGTATACTAAGCGCTCAGTGCCGAAGAGCAAGTATCAGCATTGGGTGCATATTAGGTAGTACGAACATAAATTAAAATGCCAGTTACATATAATTGACTGAGATTCTTTGAACATAACTTGTACTGCAGCTGAAGTCACTATTTTGTAATAAATGTATTTGTATTAAAGAATTTGGCACTTTTTTTATGAACCTTTGCTTGAGAGTTACTTAATTTTTGTCTGAATAAATTGTGTTAGCTCGTAATTTATATAGAGTAGAATACTGTTTAAAACCTGATTTCTTTACGCTTTCTAGACTGCCTATCCTCCGAATCACTACATACGACGATGCCCGCAACGAAAGATCCACATCTTCACCATGTGCCAAGTATTTCAGTTGGCTATTATGTGCTTCTTTGGCTTCTCCCCATGGTCTTACGTTAAGATGGTCTTCCCCGTCATCATTTTTCTACTGCTTCCTTTCAGGTACTGTATAAAAATAAAAGGAAAATTAAAAGTAACGAAACTTCATCAGTCAAAAATTAAAAAGAAGTTTTATGCGTTTGGTACGGGACGGTATCTTATAGTTTAAAAGTTTTTTAGGCAGCTTCGTTCCAAACATTTTATCATCAGCTTTGTTTATAACACGATGTTCATGTTTAGTCTATAAAATTCAATCCTGTATTAAAAGACTCACTTGTCCTTACTATTTTAATGATATTCTTCATACAGTTTATTATTAAGTTTAAAAAGTGTCCTTTATTTAAAAAGGTAAAATGTTAGAAAGCAAGGAAACCACAAAGCATGGAAGCTGGTATCATATTAAAAAAACATAATTTTAATACATTTAATGAACGTTTCAATCAGCTGGTTTTCCTTACACATTAAAACTACAATAAGCAAAAAATATTCGTAAAATTTAAATTCACGAATTGGAAACGAAAACTTGAAGACGAAAACTACTTTTCTTAAATTCGTTTCACTAAAATGGAGAATTCATCACAAACTGACAAAGATGCTTTACATAGATATTTCAAGAATGCCAAGATGGAAAGCTTTAACTCACACAAATTTCCGAATGTACCATAAGCATTTTCCACTTTTGTTTACAATAAAATCGTTCATAGTAATTTATTATCTTCTCAATGAATCGGTATTCCATTTTAGTCACGCAATGTAAATGTGGACAAAAATTTAAAAATTATATAACAGGAATAGATTTAAGCACACTTCTAGAAAAAAAAGAAAAATCTGAAGGGTTTCAAATTTTAAATTATGTCCAAAGAGGCTTTTGTTAACATTTTGTGTGTTACCTTTATTTATTAAATATCACGTTCTTCGCACTTAAACCATAAGATTCAGTTCAAGAGCAGTATCGCAAAATGATTCTAAAATGAGCATATCTTTAGAATTTCCGATACACAGTCTCACGCGCTGGAGATAAAAATGTTTTTCCTGTACAACGTTGCCATTGCTCGCTTTGAAATCCTTGAGTCTGTTAATCAAAAATTCGTTAAAGTTTTACAAAATGGGAAATCGGTAATCAAACAAATTCCAAATTTGGGCTTCCAGATGCCCATATTCGGGTGGAAACGTTCAATATTCAAAATTTGATGGCTCTAGGTACCGTTGTTTTATCACAATGCGAGAAACATACGTACATTTATGCAGATTCTTCATTATTTAATTTCTTTAAATATAATACAGGGTGATAATATTTGGTGGCAGTAGTTTGAAAAGTGAAGCAATGCAATAAGGTTTCACCTGTAATCTCTTGATCTTCTTGCTAAACATACACTGTGAAACCCTATGTGGAGGACAGTGAGCAAATCTAGGCTATGTCCTTTAGTGTTGAAGAACTACAAGTCAGAAGGAGGGTTTAAAGGACCCTTTAATTCAAATAATTACAACTCTCCGACTTGAGAGTAAGCCACTACTTGGGCTGAACTAAAATAATATGAAATAAAGAGTGTTAACAATTCAATTTCCTAAGTTTAACTTTAAGTAGGACGGTGAGGGAAGCCTAACTCTCAGTGAAATCCAATAATGCGAATTTCATGAGTAAGAACCAGTAAATGCAATTGCCTATGAAGGCGAACTTTCACTAGACAGAGGAATTATTTGCGGGCACAGCCTTACGGCGATAAATCCAAGACTCTGTCTGTTTTTCTCGTTAACTCCTGCCTTTTAAACTGCTATCAGATATCTGCGATTTGCATAAATATCTCGCTCGCGCTAAATTCGGGCAGCAACTGAAACTTCGAGATATCGATAAGAAAGTTCAAACTAAAAATAACTTGTTAGTTAAAATAATGAATGCTACAAGTGAATCAACGCAAAATGCCAAAACGAAATTAATAGTCCTTCTGGGCAAATTGCCCCTTTGGACTAAAAATTAATATAAAACTGGCTAAACCTTCAAATCTATTAATATTAAAAATAATAAGAAAACTTGCAAAAAAGGAACATTAGATCGAATCCAAAGTTTTAGAGTTATAAATTTCAGAACCATAACTAGAAAAACGAGATTGGAAAAAAACTGGGCGTCCTAGGAAAATTAACAGTAACGAATGTAATTGTATAAAATTTATCCAGGTTTTGGCAACTGTGTCTTACTGTAAAATATTTTTCAGACCATTCAAATTCAAAACTATTGAAATTTATAAAAATCAAGAAAGGAAATTAAAACTTATGGAAGTATAATTATCCTGTTTGTTACCTAAATTCTTTTTCTAGAGAATTTCTTTTTGTGAATTGATGTGAATTCTCTTTGTAAATTTTATAACTGCTTTTAAACCAGTTTATAAAAATTAACTTGTTAGCTTTTCCTCACAAATATAAGACTTTTGCTGCTATATTAGAAGTTTGGTTCTTTGAATTAAGCTTCTGAAAAAATGACATAAGGATTACTGAGAAATTTATGTGTGTTGTGACAATCATTATGTCTCTGAGAGATTATTTACTGGCGTCTCTTAAAATTATTAAAGGTATCTAAATTTGTTCCTCTAATGTGTCTTTGATACTCGAGAATGCGCAAGGTCTCAACTCAAAATAAAATTTTAGAATTATCAAGTTCTTCCTTGAAAAGGATTTTTAAAATTTTCTCAATTTTATTAGTTTACAATGTTAAACGTATAGTTATGCTTTACCTTACTGAAAGTTTCTCAGCATAAATTAATCCATGTTTATATTTTAGGCACAAGGTAGTTCCGTGCCTTGTCGATGGAAAGTATCTGGAGGCTTTGGATGGTGAGCATCAATGAAGAGAATAGCATCATAGCTCAGTGAAAGACAAGTCCCTTTACTTTATTCGCTTCAAACAGGCTGATCGTTTTATAAAGAACTTATCTGTCACGTCGGATCCCTGGTCCTCATGCACGAGTGCCTAAACCATTTTCGTAAAAGTTGCTCTAACAAGAGCAATTTCACCAACGCCACACATGGAAAAGAAAAAGAATGCAAAAACAGATTTTTAAATTTTTTTTCTAGGCGTGTACTTTTGGAAAAAGCAGCTTGTTTTTACAAACACTTCACAAACAAAAGGGAAGAAAATGCTTTAATTTCTCAGTACTCTAGCTAAATTTGAAACTTCCGCGGATGTGTAGGTTTTCGCTTTTGTAAAATTCCTCTGGCGTACATTTTGTGAAGTTCTTTCTTTCTTTAAGCATCTGTAAAGATTTGTCTCTTCGTCAAGAAATTAAGCTGCGAATGTCAAGGTTGTGGCTTCCATGAATTACCCAGGAAAAAGGGATATTCAAAGCTAATGCAGTTAATGAAACATTCTGTTGAGGACCAGGTTGCTATGATCTCAAAAAGGCAACTAGATTTTCTTTTCTTTCTTTCTTTCTTCACACATCATCGAACACTGGTCAAGACCTCGGCCTACTGACAGATTCCTCTTGGCTGTCTTATTTGAAATGAGGAAGTGGTAAAGAAGTAATCCACTGTTAGTTCACCTTAAATCAAGCACTGTATTTGGTCTGGTAATGCGAAAACAATTCATAATGAAAACCACACTAATTAGGTTCTAATCTGTAAAGGAGCTGAGAAAAGGCTTCATATATACATTCTTTAAATCCTCATTATGCTCTATCAAATCAAAATCAGCGTTTAGTTCTACTCATTGATAAAATCATAGTTTGTATTGTGTTTTGTTATAACTTACAGTTCAAAAAGATGAACATTTGCCAAATATCTTCTAAAGCAAATGTTGCTACTCTTAAGAAATCATATATTTATGCTCCTAAAAGATAAACTTATTGGTTAAGTAATCAAGTCCTTATCAGTATGCACTGCTGGATAAAAGTCATCTGACTGTAAGTTGTTTCTTTAGTGAAGAAGATTAGAAAAACCTCTCTTTCAGAATTATTTTCAATTTGTATAAAAATTAAATTTTGCTTTCGTTTTGTTAAGTAGTCACAGAAAAAAATGAGAAACAAAATTCATAAGGCTTAAAAATTAGTTGAAAATAGAATAAATATTAATAAATTCACTAGGCAGAAAGAAATATTGAATTTCAACTTTTGCGAATTCTTTGATATAATTACATGCGACTAGAAACATACCGTAAACTTCCTGTTCCACCTTTTTTTAATTTTTAAATAATTAAATAATCTAAGCGTGCCATACATTGCAATGCTATGAACAAATATTACAGTTTTGACGCCTACTTACTAAAAATATACACTCTCGGAGTTTTTGGTTTCATAAGAAAAATCCCCGGAATAAATGGAACTACCATTCGTGTACTCATAACAAAAATAATGTTTAAAATTTATTATTTTCTGCAATACGCTTTTCATTCATACAAGATAAAATAAAAAGCTGAAATGAACCGGCCACAGAATGAATTCAAGTGCTTGAGTTGTGAAGGACAGTGTAACAAAGAACATACACGTTACCTATAAATTCTTTTCTTTTTTTATTGAATGATCCGTTTCTATAGATGTATTTTTGTAAAAATGGAAGCAGTGTTCGATTTTAAGCTCTTTCTGTGAAAGAATACTGCAAAAGGAAGATTGTCTTTACTGTAGAAAAGACCTCCATTGACAAATCCTTTTTAAGTGTAGATATTTGTCCTAGTATTTTAATGATGATAATCCTCATATATTCGAGAAGATAACTGCTACGGGTGAGGTGTAATCGGTCAGACCCTCACGTATAATAAAAGAAAAAAAGAAAAAAAAACAAGTAACCACAAGCACTTTTTATATGAATCAGCCACGTATTGGCATATGTTATTTATTGTAGTAGCAATTTTAGTCTGATTTTTTCTTTTCTTTTCTACAAGTCACTCATATCAGAAAAGCAAGATGAGTAGCCGTGTCAAAATTGATGCGTTTTGCCGTATCTAGAAAGCACTTGATCTCGACAGATTACTAGTTTGAGATGTTTTCATTGAACCATTTCTGTTTCCCGTTTCAACATGAGTGCTCTATCAGCCAATTACGAAAGGTCTGTGTTGTTAAATGTCGATCAAATTGCCCGTTGTTGTTGTTGTTGTTGTTGTTTTTGAAAACTAGATAAATTTTCATTAATTAATATTCCAACTCATAAGTAACTTGCAAATCAACAGATATTTTTGTAATATCTTCAGTGCCAATCTAGAACTATTACTGAATATATATTAAAAATAGAACAATATTCAGAACTCCTGGTTGGAAAAATAGTTTTCTAGGGATAGGTACTAAATTCGAATTCTGGAATTTCTATCTCAGTGTTTAAAATCAGCTAGCATTTTGTTTCACTTTTAGCTGACACTAAGCCTCTACAAAGATATATATGCACATACATGCATACGTAAGTATATGTATGTATATATATTTGCATCCAAACAAAATTAAGTAAATGAATCTTATTACTTAGTAGAATAGAGAAATGTCGTCAGTATCACTAGTAATATTCAGAAATTCTCTGCAGTGAATATGCTGTGAATATAATATGTATTTTGGAAGTAAGTTGAATAGTAGATGCAAGATTAAACTATATTGTCGCAAAAGGTGACTTGTTGTTTATTTTGCTTCTCTTCTGTGCATACGTGGAGTATTAATCAACTCATGAGTGTTTAACACTTATTATTAACACGCATTTATGCATACACGCATGCAGACATTCATATGTGTATATATATGCATATATGTATGTATGTGTATATATATATGCATATTTCTCTGTTCTTAGGTGTATGTATACATGTGTGCACCTGTGCATGCACATTCAGTATATGTGGATTTATTTAGCTGATAATGTTTGAAGAAATGTTGAATGTAAAATTCGTAAAAAAGGCCATTTTACTCGACATCCATGTGCTCTGCCACGCTTGGTGTTATAAGTAAAGTGCTCAAAATGATATGTTCGTAACAGCAAAGGTGGAGTGCAGGAGACCAAAACTCTTGCCGAATGTTGAAAAGGGAAAAATTAATACTTATTTTTATAACATACTCTTTGAACAATATAAAAATAGTACTTTATTTAGAAGTGGTGATGAGATACTTTTCAACGAGCCACTTGTCTGCGTTGTTTTAACAGAATACAAATTCGAATTATCACAGAAAGCAAACAGCCAGTTAATTTGTGCACAGTTCTTCACGCAGAAGAGGGGACCTGAGCGTCGATTGCTGAGCACTCTCAAAGTATAAGCCATGTCAGAGGTTGTATTTAAGACTTACGCCAAATCTCGTTGATTCAAAACGACATATACCTGCCAAACAACTCAGACGCAAGATTACTAAAATCAAGCAACTCATAATCCCTGTTGACTATATTTGAAAACTCTCCAACCATAGGGAAAAAGAAAAAAAACCATTTGCTGTAAATGCGCAGCTAATGAACAATAATTTTGATGACAACTTCTTTCAGTAAGTTGTTGTACAAGTTTATGACTCTGCTAAAGTTTACATAACCAGTTCCAAGTTGAACTCTATAGGATCTGTGCTGTGAACTGTATTCATAATTATAATCATTTTGTAATGATGTTTGTGTGTAACAGTGTTCTGCAAATAAACCTGTTGGCAGGCCCCGTTTGATATTCAGATCATTCAACAAAATAAACCAGCTTTCCCTAACAATGAAACCTGCAAAAATTTTAGCCAAAAGTGTTACTGTGTTCTAGTCCTGAAAATGTTAAATTTGCTTAACTGAAACTAGGCAAGTTAACTTTAAATTTAATCTCTGCTTGATTTTAGTTTGAAATTAATTTAAATTACTAATAAATTCATGACGAAGCATGCGTGGCTCGCTAACAGCTAGTTGGACAACACTGACATTTAATAATGTGTGATATTTAGAGCAACATATTTTTGTTATATTATTTCATTGCATTACTGGTCTTAGAGTGAAAGGCTCTTTTATTCTTCCTGTAGCCTTTTATGTTTCAAAGTTTGTAATCTTGTTTTCTTACGGATCCTGATGTTCTGTGTTTAGATGAAAATTAAACTGAAAACTGGTAGCACTTAGATGTGTACCTAATTCTTCTTAAATCCAGTGAATATGGTTGTAGTTAGAATTAACAGCTCAAAGATACTGAAACGAACTTTTTCAAATTAACATTAAGCACATGGGATAGAAATTTATTTTTTTATAAGTTTCTTGATTTAGATGCGTTGTTAAATAACTGCTAAAAAGTTTAGGAAATGTGTTGTGTTTAAAAGTAATATGTTTGTAATTGTTGTAATATGTGAAAAATGTTTATATGAAAAGAGAATTTAGTATATGCTCGCGTTTGTTGGCCGTAAGGTATTCTTCATTTCTAATAATTTCTATAATAACGCATCATTAAAGCTTCAATTAAAAACCAGTTTACCTCTTTGGTCCCTTTCCCTCATTTTGTAATTCAGAAGCAAAAGTAATAGATAATATGAAGTATTTCTTAATACAAAAAGAACATCTTATCCTCGTATTTCTATCACAAATCATGAATCCTTTTAGGATGTAAATGATACTTCCAGTAAAGAATGAACAGTTGGTTAAATGTATAACTTACGTTTACAATTAAAATGACTTACCTCCATATTTCTTCAAAATTAGCTATTATAACCAGGCTTCGGATAGTTGTGCAGTAAAAATACATAATACGTTTAACAGAGTTTACCAAAAAACGAAATAATAAGCAATCAAGCTTTTATTTCATTTTCATATGCACAAATATTAAACCATATTCAGTTTGATAACGAGGCGATTATAAATTAAGACAATAATTGCGTTTGTCATATAAAATAGTTATTCTTTTTTCCTTCACAGATTAAGATTTTTAACAGATTCTTCAATATAGTTTTTAAGAAAAAAAAGTAAAATTTTGGTTTTTTTAATGTAACGATACCGGAGAGAGAATTGCTTTTGATTAGAAAAAAAATTGTTTATTTTTTTATTTCGATATAGTTTTATATTTTGGAAAAATACAAAATAATGACTTTCACCAGTAACTAATTTCTGTGCTCTTAGACTTGAAATGGGTGCATACTTCCCCGCCTTGAATAAAAATTATGATATATTTCCTATGATTTTCAAATGCTCTCTAAGACATTTTCCGATAACTCAATTTCCAAGATCATCAGAGCATCAACCATATTTCGAAAAGATTATTTTCAATATTGTATCACTATTCTGAATAAATTTTATTTATTTAGTTCGTCAAATCTGATATCATGCAGTAAAACACTAACTAATCCGATTCATACAGAAAATTTCTTTTCCTCTTATTCCGAATGGAACGTAGAAAACATTATCATAAATGCTTTTAAAATGATTGAAGAAACTGATTTACGTTAATAATAAGGCGTTTCAGGCGATAATTTTGAATTACATTTGAAAGAAATGTAATTCTCCAGTTCTTAAACTTTCTCATAAATTTATGTCTGCTTAAGTGCACACGTATGAACAAAGTGATTGCACACAGCACCAAATTATAAATAATTGGAAAGCTTATTAAATAAAAAAATCATTAGATATATTTAAGAAAGTTTAAATTTTATCTTGAGATTGCTTAAAATTGAATCTAAAATTTTTCAATACAGTCACCCTTATTTCGTACTTTATTTGATAAAATTCAAGTTGATATCCATTTCAAATAATTTAACGTGTGCATCTTTCAGTCTTTTTGATAACATAAAAGTATAAAACAAAACTTAACATTATTCTCAGTTCTTGAATCATTATCTCTGTGAGCTATTTCTTTATTTGTAGCTTGGCTATAGATGCATAATTTTTAAGAAATATAGCTAGAAAATCTAAGCTTAGTGCTTCCGTCTTGGCATTAAACACAGTTGCTCCTTAAGAATTGCGAACTTATAGATATGTAAGGTTTTGTTTAAAGAATATTCATCTTTTTTATTAAAACGTTTTACACAATAAATACGTGCATATATATATATATGTATATATACAATAGTTTACAATAGTTTGTGTATATATATTTAAACGTTTTCTTTTACATTTTATGTTCTAAATGTTTATTGAAAATAATTTACAAATTCATAAAATCAGGAATGGGTAAGGGATCAAGGTTCATACAATCATTGAATAATTCTCTCCTATATTTCATATCCCAAGTTATATGTATATATATATATATATATATATATACGTGTATGTATATATATTTACATATACGTGCATATATATATATACACACATGTAAGGCTTAAATCCACTATCATACAGCTCATTCAAAATTTTAAAAGACATATAACGTTAAAATCCTTATTATTCAAGCACAAGTTTTCACAATCACGATTAAAATAACCTTTAGTTTTGAAAAGGCTCTGTGAATTAAAGTATCATATACTGAATTATTTACATTATCAATTACAATTGTAGCTCATAACTCATTTCATCTACTGAAGTAGTAATTCGGACTGCAAAGTTCAATATATTTCAAAACTGCTGAGATTGAAATTTTGTTCTAAGTATTTTTTTAACGTAAATTTAATAAAATGAAACACCTCTCCATCTCTTCGCGGTCATTCCCAGGCTTTTTTTTTATTATTATTATTTCAATATATTTATTTCAAGTTTTTGGATCACTTTAATCCTGAATGTGGTTTCTTTAAGCTCTAATTTTAAAATTTGTCTCCTAAATCTCCTTAAATATCTCACTCTTTTAAATCTCCAGTCTATAAGTTTTGAGGTAACCAATATATATAAATGACTGTTTGTGTGCATACTAATGCTTCATATTGTTATTTCTACGTTCGTCAAAGTGAAAAAAATCGAGCTAAGATCCTTTAAATGACTTCTCAAGAAAACGCCAAAATGACATGTGAAAAAAGTATTAATATCGTTTTAACAAATCTAACAAATAAATCAAAACACTTTAGCTTATACACGAAACATAATTGCTTTTTATTTTCCTTTTATTATTGAAACATATATTTGACTTAAATCCTATAAAATATTTGTCTAATACTACATCTTTGATGTTCCTTCAAAAAGGCTATAAGAATAAAGTTAACACTGTGGTAATGTGCTATGATGTAATGTACCTGAATGTATGACTATCCGAAGCCAAGTCTAAACTAATAGTTTCTTTACTGCAAGTTATGTAATCGCATCAGCGAACTCGAAGAAAATAAGTATAAAAATAGAATAGATTTTAGGTTTAGATGCCACACTTCCTAATCGGAAAATTAAATACTTTAGTATTTGCTGTTTTCAAATGAATCAACTTTTTTGTCGGACTAGCAAATGTTTCCATCAATTAGAAATAGGAAACTTAGCATAGTCAGAACATCATCTATTCTTCGAATAACAGTGAAACTGTAAAAAGTGGTAAAGTTAACTTGGAAAAATCTTCGACTAAAACGCGTTCCCTTGTCCAGTGAGCAGTAAATAAGAAAATGACATGTCACTAATCAAAGCTAAAAAGCATCGCCGTCATAGTTGTAGTCATGAAGCACATTTTAATCACCAAGATTTCAAAACAGAAAGACTACTACAAAGTTCTACAAAACTGTAAATTCCTTTTCTTTGAATCTTAAGCATTAAAATTAGCCTAGTAATCTATGAATCAAATGGAAAAATAATTAAGGTGATCTACCGCTTCAAACTTTTGTCATAATTATCCAATAGCAGTCATTAAAATCTTTAAATATTATTAAACTAAATGTAAAGTATAGCATAATCGCTTTCAATAAAATTAAAATAGTTCTTGAATATGACCTACAGTGGTTCTCAAACTTATGTGAATAAGGCGAACTTGGAAACTTTCAATAAAATAGTACTCAGCTTCAAGCATTTAAATATCCTTATGCAACCTTCAAAACGTCCTTTGAACTTATGTCCGTATGTCAAGGGCAAATATTACAAGGTCGTAAAATAAACTTTTCCTCCTGGTATCGTTAATAAATTCAATTATATCTTGAAAAACTAGAACATAAATAAAAACCTAACTGTACCATGCGATTGCTTTTTACTATAAGTGGAAGATTTGTCTATTACTTTCGAAAGCACGCAGACTATCACATAAATAACCATAACTAAATACTGCCATTCTTAAACATTTTTTGGTTTTATGTTTTTAGGAAAACAATTCTGTTTCCCTTCTGAAGCTAAATGCTTAGTCTGTCTGAATAAATACAGTTTAGATGTCTTCACTACAAGCATTCGCTGTTATTTTAGATGCACATGAATATTGTTTTAAATTTTCTAGTTTCAGAAAATGTAATATTTGAAAAAGCATTTTAAAAATAGCCAAGAGATATAGAGTACATAGACACATAGAGAATTAAACTTCTTTTATTCTTTACTAAATTAATAACATATGTTAAGGAGAAAATTAACTTAGAATGACTAAATATCCGTTTTAGAAATACTTATAAGCGTTATTTGGTTTACCAATAATCATTAGGATATAGGTAATAGGATCTCCAGATTGATACGGCAAAAAAATAAAACCGTGAAATGTCCCTGCTTTTCTTTTAGTTCCTTAGACAGCTTAGAAAGTACAACGTTATCTAATTTTAGATATTGGAAAATTTGGCCCAACTCTCAAGTTCTCTATTAGCATAGTTTGAGAACTACTGATATAATCCCATGAAGATTTTTAAGTTTTATTTTTAAACTAAATTGAATGGACTGCATCCCATAACGCTTTTGCCCGTAATTCATTTCTGTTTGTTTTTTTTCTTTCACAGATTCATGACATACTCATGAGGTAGCTAGCTCATTGATTTTACTTCCAATCAAATATTCAAAAACTAAGGCATATATTCATTCGTAGTAATTCGAAGTGCACATTTCCCATAATTATGTCTTCTATATAACAATACAAATACATACAAATTTGAGGTGCTCAGGTGTAATGAAATCGAAGTTTACTTAAAAAGCTTTTTTCTTCTGTAAACGATCGAAGGAAAAGAAAGCGAATGAACGCGAAAGAAAAGAGAAGAAGATATAGTACCTGTTAAGCATTTGCTGTATAATAAAACATCGAGAAATTAAGTGAACAAAAATTTTAAAGTGGTATTTTTAAGTCACCAGACTAGGAAAAAATGTGTTTTATTAAAACAGTCTAATTAAAACTATAGCAATAACTAAAGTTTTATAATTTTTGGCACTTTAGAAAGTGGGAAAATGTTTTAAATGAATTAACTAATTGAAATTGTCTTCACGATCTTCAGCACAAAACCTTGTTATTTATTATCTTGAGAACATGTGACCAATTTTAATTTTAACAAGATAATCAAATTATTCCTCTTTTACTACATCCCCTTAACTTAATAACCTTATGCCTAATAGATTATTTAAAAATATAATAAGTCTGTCATTTTGAATTACTCTGCTACTACATGATTGCTTTGTAACTCCAGATCATTCATAAAAGTCTGAAATTTATGTAATGCTTATCTGTCGAAACAGAAAAGAAAGTGCACAGAAAGAAAAAAATGAAGCCTCATTGATATATAATTGATTGGTGCTTCTGAAACTGTTGTCTGCTTGATAAGTTATGATATTTTTATCAAACAGAGGCAAATGTTAAATATTTACTTTTCATAACAATTTTGAGCAATTTATAAAGTGATTCAAAAGCGAATACAATCTATGAATATATAAAATATGATATGCTTATCTTTTTCTGTACATACGCAACAAGGTTGCCTTAATATGGAGATACCAGTTCTCGATCTCTGAGCAACACATCCAGTGTTTCTTATTTGACATTTTGTTATTTGTATGTAAATAAAAAGTGTTTGTTCATTACACTTATGAAAATATAACAAGTTGGTTTGAGCAGAGAAATGTATTTTTGTTTCATATAATAAGAATTCCCTGATTTAAACAATTTCGCTGTAGCTACTGGATTGTTATTAATTATCTAGGAATTCTCCGTGTAAAAATATTCCAAATTCTGTTAGAAAATTAATAAGTCCTCCTTATTTCTGAGAATATTCACGTTATTACTTTTGCATCTATTTATTCCAAAATTAGTCTGTGAGATTTAGAAAATTATATAACATTGCGATAGATACCTAGCTATGAAGCAATGAAAAGTTTATCGTTGCAAGTAAAATGTAGTTAGATATATAAGGCAACTCTATTTCTTTCTGTAGTCGAAAAGATCCAGGCACGGTTGCATAACTCTAATCTGTGTGATTACAGAAATCTTTAGTAAAAACAAAGAAAAATAACATTTTGGGCATTATATAATAAAAAAAGGACTGCAGCAAATATTGAATGCTACATGCAAGCCTTTGCAACTGGCAAAGTTTATTTAATAACATTTTCGAACCATGTCTAAATTTTTTTTCTATGGTCTTTACATTACAAAAAGGAAAGGCCAATCAGAATTTAAGATCTCGGGATCTTTAAAGAAATAAATTATGCTTCCATTGTATAATGCTTCATTATTTTCGTGTCAAAGAAGTCATAAATGCCTGTAGCCAGTTTTTATAATTTATTATAAGTGTACTTTGATTTCGCTCTTTGGAAAAAATAATTTCCTTTTATTTTTTGATTTAGCGTAGCTTTTGGTTTTTGTTAATGAATAAAATAAATGTACGTGGCTGTCCTTGGTATCACATTGCAAAGGTAACTGTTTCATGTAGTGTCTTTGTTGGTAGAAACTTTTTTAACCAAGAATGTTTCATAGCAAATGATTAATGTTCAAGAGTGATTGTTGGCATTATTCAAGATAATAGATATCAAGATTATATATATTGCATCAGAAAAATCTAAAAATGTCTGATTAAATATTGACTTTGCCCTGTATATATGTAATACTATATATTGTATGGGGAAATAAAGTGGGATGATGAAATGAGAAGTCTGAATTATTATTCTTTGAACAATATATTGATTCAATAAAGAAACAAAACAGAAAAATGTTATTATAAAATAAAATCCCTGAATCTAAAATCTGAGTTTTTTCACTATACAATGACAAGCCACTAAGCAGTTACACTACATAGTTACAGTTCAATGCATTGCATTTAGCATGCAGTTACAGTCCAAAAATAATTTTTACATATTTATACGTTTAATACAATTTTCCACTTTGGGAATAATAACATTGGAGTTACTACTAAAGCAGACATATTGACAAAATAAAGAAACATAAATTTTTTGAAGCAACACTTTAATACAAAAGAAATAATAACAAAAGATCACATTTTCATATTTGTATTGCCTATCTGTGGTTTTAACTAATTTTAACTAATTGAAGTATAACTTACCAAGATGTTACTTAAAATTCTTAATTGAGTTTTCGCCAAGAATTTAACTTTAGGTTACAAGTAAACAGACACGTAGGTTACTTTTAATTTATTCTACCTCATCATATGTAAGCGTTAATCCAATATTATTACAACACATAGTTACCAGCCGCCTGGACCTGGCTGTGAACACATGGCTTATCTTCATCGAATTTGATTAATGAAACTCAAATAAAGTGCCACATGTTTAAAGATGTATAGAGTCATTAGGTTATTTTCAAGCAGGAGGCATAAAAAAATGAACAATGCCCTCGTCGGGACTCGAACCTGGACCTCTCGAATACGCGCTGAGTGTGCTACCATTACACCATGGGATGGCATGCTGTAAGGGAGAAAATGCCTTATAGATTATATATTTCTCTCTCTCACGTAATATTTAAATCTTTATATGATCTTCACAAGTTTGACATTACGATTTCATAAAATTTTTAGATAACTACTTTTATTTTTCTATAATGTGGTATTAAATATCAGCAATATTAATACCTTACCAAAATTGCTTTTAGATGAGAAAGAATAAATTCCTTTATTTTGAAAAAAAAACATAACCTGCAGAAAGATTTGTGCAAATTTCTAAGCTAATAAATTACAGTTACATTTTAATTTGATATTATTCAATACTTTTGTAAAGCCTTCTTTCAACAATAATGAAAAATAGAAAGAAACACATTCCATTTCCTGCTGTATTAACGAAGTTTTCAATTTCTCAAACGTCATATTAACCTCAGCTGACTAAAAAAGACCGTACTTTCTTTCCCTTTAACAGCAATTCGACTATCTGTTCAATGTCCTTTAGGAATGTTCGATAGTAAACACACATGTCCAAGAATGAGGCGAGTTTTTTCGCTGTGATAGTTCTTTATTGCAAATTATTTTTGGAACTTCCCTTTGTATGCCCTTTGGAGAAATTTTAAAACCTAGATACCTAAGCTCTTTTGCCGCAAATTTACATTTGTCCGCATTCACTTTCAAGCCTGCTTCTCTTAACAATATGAAAACTTCGTTTAAATCTTTAATATGTTCGTCAGTTGTACAACTCAGAAAGTTATCTACTTTAACCAAGATGTACAGGACTTCCTAGATAAACGTAAGTATACGTAAGTAAGTCCACCCTGGCAGTTTTTGAGTACTTTAAATCCGCCTATGAGAGAGCCTGTCGCTTGAAGCGTATTGAAAACCTCCACTTCCTTGGTGTAGAGGGTAAAATGCTAGCCTGAATCAAATATTTTATCAACCGAAGATTTATTAGGGTTTTCTATGGCTAGAGCATGTTCCTTTTTAGACAGACAAAAACTGGTCTCCTTCAGGGTGCTGTAATGAGAGCCTTATTATTTAACATTTATATAAATAATTTGCCTGATTCTTATGTCTGACCCTGCAGTTAAGACTACACTGTTCGCCGACGATCGAGTCATCTGGAGCTGTGCTCCAAAGAATCCACAGCAAAGCCTGAATGTTAATCTCAATGATGCGTTGGGGAGACTGGATCTTTGGTGCAGAAATAACATGATTTTAAACCTAGGCGAAACTTATTGTTTTCCCTTCACTAAACGGCACTTTTACTCCACTTTCTGTATCGTGGTGAAGTAATCTGTGTTAGTAATAACCTATTTGGGATGCAAACTTGATTCACGTTTGAATTGGAATGAATATATTTCTTATGTAAAGGAAAAATTAAAAGAGACTTCCTATTTTGAAACAGCTGGCGGGCTGCCGATGGAGATGTAACTGAGAAACTTTAATAAATGCATATAAAATTTGTATTCGACCATTATTTTATTACTGTAATGAAGTTTTGGTGACTGCTTCCATCAACACAGTCGACATTTTGGCAAGATTACAAAACCAATCTCTTCGCCCAATAACAGCTGCAGTTAAATCCATCCCCATAGTGGCTATGAAAGCGTTAATCAGTATTTCTCCTGTCACGCATGACATTCGCAAAAATGCTGCAATTTTGCTTCAAAACTTTTTCAGGCTCCCAAACAATAAATATTGGAGGAATTACAATTTTAACAATGATAGAAATTTAAAGACGCAAGCGGGTTTCAATCAAATTGGTTATCAATTATCAGAAGACCTAAACCTTTTTCGAGAAGTGAATGTAATGGCTATGCCTTTGTGTCTTCCTGAATAAGGTGACTTCTGTGTATAACTTGAACTTGACGAGAAAATTGATAAGAGTCAGATGCCGACTGCCCAGATCAAAGCCACTGCTTGTGAAACTTATGAGAAAAGAGATCCCAGTAACCTCTAGACCCATGTTTACGCCATTGGATCCATGATTGAGTGAGGTGCTGGAGCTGGTGGAGCTTGTGCAGCAATATATTGTAACCATCTTGCACTCGATAAGGCAGTGCGAAGAGGTACTACCAATTTTGATGGTCAACTTGAGGCTATATTTATTGCTCTGAATCAATTAAGCGCTCAGATGAGTAATTTTACTCGGCTGTTATTTTGTTCGATAACAAAGCCGCTTTGCATGCTGTCTCCAACAATAAAGTTTGCAATTCCGAACGACTTTACGAATGTGAGAAAGATTCTCAAATCTGGCTGACTCAATTGTCTTGCAGTAGATTCTTGCTCATTGTGGCATCGACGAAAATGAAAGAGCCGGTTTCCTGGCAAAGAAAAGGAAAGACTATTCTACAAACCATTAATAACCACATGACTTTTAATTCTTCAAAACTCCTAATTAAATTAGACTTTAAGTGGAAGTTTGCCTTCTACCTATCAAATGAAGCTAAGGGAAAGGCTTGGGAGTGTCTCACTTGTTCAAAGCCAGCTATTTCAGATTTTCCTCGTCCTGTAGCCATTGCGTTATTTCATCTTTTGACTGGGCACTATTGTTTAAAAGCTCATCTTTTTAAAATTCGACTTAAGGACTCTTCAGTCATTACGCTTTTGACTATGAACTGTCCATGGACAAGGAACATATTGACAAATACACTGCATTATTATCTCTGAATTCTATTGTTCTATTTTATTCTTCTTAAGTACTGGGAAGCAGTAACTAAGACTAATGGCTTAGTAGACAAATGTCTGGCAATTCTATAAATAAATAAATATATTCGTCAATATTTTCAATAGTTACTATTATGCCCTCAAGGTAAATAAAGGTGATTTTCCAAAGGCAGGTCTTCATATAATGTCCATGGTGCGCTGGAAGGTCGTCGTGTCTCCACAGATACCGAAAGGCATTTTGAGAAAGGCATAAGCGCCGGATTATGTTATAAAGGCAGTTTTGAGTACAACCTCGGGTTTCATAGCTATCTGAAAGTACCCTGAGATAAATTCAGTTCATTTTATCGATACTATCATACTATCATAAATTTAGTTCATTTTATCATTCTTATTATTTCTTCTATTACAGGCAGTGGATAAACGGGATATTTAGTTAAACTATTCAGCTTTCTATAGTCAATAGCAAATCGCCACGATTTGAAATCCGTAGGAGGTAAATCATTCTTTTTTCGAGATAACACTAAAACCTAGCATAGGGATTACTGATAGGGATAATTATTTTGTTCTTAAGAATGTCCTGAATATGTTGTTCAATTATGTTTTCTTTTAGCGGTCGTTACTGTACCGTTTCGCTTTAACTGGCCCATTATTCTTCAAATCAATTTCATGCTGCACTATTTGTGTTAAGCCTGGTGTTTCAGAAAATAATTCAGAAAAAGTTCTTACCAATTACTCTAATTTTTTTCTCTCTTCAGGTTGCATGTGTTTCAGGTCTAGCACAGGTGGTTCCACAGATTCCTCGTGTCTGGGTTCCATCTGCAATTTTATTGTTTCGTCTTGGAAGTTTATCTCAGCTCTAGCTGTCTTCAGAAAATCTACACCTAGAATCATGGAAGCCTGAAAAATTCTAGTAACAAAAAATATAGAATTTTGTGACCCATTTTTAGTTTTGGCGTTGAATGCGGTTTTGCCAATACATGTGTACTGTTTGCCCTGAGCTGCAATGACTTTGGTATTTTCTACTCTAAATAATCTATATCTTTTAAAATTTATCGAAAAAAAAGCTTTAAAAAATAAAATTTGCTTGCACCCCTGTGTCTAACAAGGCCTCTGTTGGCAAAATTTGAATGACTGGTAAGGCCAAATTCCTTATTACTACCGTGTTTAAATGTAATTTAGAGGTATTTTCTGTCCCTTGTTTAGATCATTGCAGCTTATTTTGGGATCGTCGAAAATTTTCTTCTTATCTTGCAATTTTTTCCGTCGTTATGTTTTCTTGTGTTTCCTGAAATCGGTCGAGAAACTGTCCATTCAATCTTTGGCCGTAACCTATTGCACGCGTACTCTCAGCTACCTTCCGACTTTCAAATTTAACCGCCACCTCAAACAACTTTTCCAACATGCTGGGATTTCTCAAGTCAATAAAATCTTGAATCTGAGGCAACGGTCGGAGCAAAATAATCTGAATGATTTCGGTATTGGACCTTTTCCCGTACAGTAAATTAATGATTTGAACTTTGCGTAAAATGAATTAAGTTAATTACTCAACATTAAATTAGTACCAGCCATAGGATTCGGATTTTACTCTCCCTTTTTACCACTGGGAATGCTTTCATAAAGTTTTGAATCTTCCGAACGTATAGGTGTGGCTGCCTATTTCCCCTAATAAAAATTTTCCCATGCCTTTGAATCAGCTTAGTCCCTGTCCTCATAGGGCGGTGGTCGCTATTCTGGGATCGGGTACAACAAAAGTGGTTGTCAAGCTGTTTCAAGAAATTAGTAACCGACGTCTTTCCGGCGAATGTCACAGCGGGTTTCATGGAGGCCCGCATTCTGTCTACCAGGAAGCCAAACCCTTCCATTGGGTTTACAGGAGCCGGTGGTATCTGTAGCATTGACGAGACCAGCTCAAATGTTGGTTGATTTTCGGTCATTGTTCCGGATTTCTCGGCCGTCAGTTATAAGATCTAGTCTTTCTGGCTATCGTGTTACGTGTCTACATCTCAGTTTCACATGGCAACTTCTTGCACAGGCGTGAAGAGTAGCCCTTTCTATTTATCACAACTTATAAGGTATTTCTCCCGCCTTCTTAGCATGCCTTCGTGGTGTAATAGCCAAGCACACTCGGCGCGTATTCAAGAGGTCCGTGGTTCGAACCCCGGCGAGAGCATTGCTCATTCTTCCCATCTCCTACTACAAAAATAGTCTAATAATTCTACAGTGGCACCCGAACTAAAAATGGTGGTGGATGATGATTCTCCACCACCAGGATTTTCGATTGGGTGTCCTAATTCCCAGTCGCCCTTTAAAAGAGGGAGTATATAAGGTATTTCTCCAGCCTTCTTAGCATGCCTTCGTGGTCAAGCACGCTCGCTCCTATTCGACAGGTCTGTGGTTCGAGTCCCGGCGAAGGCACTGCTCATTTTTCATCTCTCCTGCTTTCAAAAAATATCTAATGACTTTACAAACTCTTTAACAGAAAGGGAGGCACGGAATCCGTGCTCGCAAAAACACCGAATACTTGCGGTGAGAAATTAATTTAACAATAAATTCGAAAGGCAAGAAGTGGTGCTAGACTTCATAATTTAATTTAACCTAACAGATTGACTCAACAATCTCACCAGCGATAAACTAACTAAACCTCATTTACTACTTTTCTTACTGCCCATGAGACTTACTGTTTACATAACAAGAATTGCACTAATATAAAAAATTTTGTTAAACTACAAATGATTAGAGAAACAGCAATTATCATATAATATTTGATATAATTTGTTTGGTTTATTAGATTATGCCGAAGCACTCGAGGGCTGGCTGCCTAAGGGGACGGATGCCTTCGTGGAGCATTTTCTAAGGGAAACTGTCTCAGGAACTCATTACACATGGGAGGAAACCACGAAAACGCCCATGCAGCAGCCCATTCACTCAGAACTCGGGCCGAAAGATGATGTTCAGCGAATTTACCGCTCGGCTGCTGGTCGGCACATTTGGCATAGAGAAATATCCGTAAGTTATTTAGATTTATTTGAACTGACTCCGCAAACTAGTTGCAGTAATGTATGCATAATCTATACGAATAACAGAACAGAAAACGCGTTAAATGCTGACATCAGCAAAACCAGTTGGTTGAACGAATGTTTTTTATACTTTTTCTCAAATGTACACATAAATACTGTTGCTTTCTGCGGGTTCGTGGATTTGGAGTAATTGACAACACTTCGCGAAGAATCGAAACACAATTTGTTAGCCAGTATTATTCAGGACAGTTCCAAAAACAAGTTTACAGTCGTCGAAAAACTACGAGAAACAATCAACAACATAGCCTTCAGGCTATAACGGTGAAGACAGCTTCACGGCAAAGCAGTAAAGTACAGCTTCCGACTCGGTTTGGCCGCTCTCGGAGCTCAAGGCACAACTACTGAACTCAACGTTTTGTCGATACTCTCCATGATACAAGTCAAGATACACTACAATGTACTGCTACTAATAGGTAAGAATTCGTTCCAGAATGTTCTCCATCCGTCTATGGCATATCGCCAATTTTGTCGCCAAGTGGGTGATTTCGCGCTAAATCTGGCAACCTTGCCTTCCCTTGCCGTTTTCTGGTAACCATAAATCCGCTTTGTGGGAGAAGATTTCTTACCGCAGCTGGGCTTTCGTAACACTACTAATAATTTATTTTTAACAAGTCATTATTAGAAATGTTTACTCTTTTTTTGAAATACAGTTTCTAAAAACCAAAATTTCTGTTTGGTGTTTATTATACATTTTTCGTGAGAATGCATTTAGAATCTGTCTTCCGAGAGTTTTACCTTAAGCCATGATGATATTATGTACATAAGGTTGGAAGATTCAAATTTTCGAATTCGTTTACCCACGCTTGTCTTTTCATCATTCTAAATCTCAAAACAAAGTCACAATAAGTTATTTTAGATGCAATAAAAGTGATACTGAACAACACAGAATTTTCTCTAGAATTATCTTCCACTTAAAATGCACTTGAAGATAGAGCCGGGCCAGTTATTTTCCATATTTATCAGTAGATGGCGACATTATACACAGCTCTGCAAAATGCTTATTCAAAATTTGCCAGATAAAGTATTACGCAACACCCATAAAATTGCATAATAATAATTACACAGATTTTAGGAATGTGAGATATTTTGTTCGACGTTGAGCTTAGAAAAATCCACAATTTAAATAAAAAAAACTCACTTACACTACCAGACTAAACTAGTGTCCACGCATCTTTTAAAAAAATTCAAAATTCACAGGAATAGGAAATAAACAGTTGAACTGTAACCAAACCATCTTCCGCTAACTATAATTGATTTTTTTTAGCGAAAGGAAAAAAATGACTCAGTTTCTAACGGCTGCTGTAAATCATAACAGAATTTAGAAGTAATGGAAATAGGTACACAAGTGAAACTGTTGCTTTATTGTTCTTTCATGTCTAAATACGCTTTGAATGGCACTCTATTATTATATCCGTTAACAATAATAAATCATTTTTTTTCTTTTTTTTATAGAGACAAAGTTCATTCTTCAGAGTAGTGTTAATAAAACTGTCATTAGAACGAATTACCCTCAGTCTCGTAACTACGGCGTGGAGATGGCGGCATTCGCTAAGAACGCAACTTGATTAGCGGTGAACGTCTATTATTGATTTCCATTATTTGCGGCAAATGACTTTTTTGGAAAAACACTCGCAGGCACAGTGTTATTTTACTATTATTATTATTATTTTATTTCTTAGAAGTAATGCGTGGGTAAGAGAGACTAAGCGCTAGGTCAAGAACAAACAAAAGCGCTAGGTCAAGAAAGGGAGCTATTTATTTATTCATGGAAATGTCTAAAGTAATGAAAGGGTATTTGAAGGAATAAAACACGTATTTCTTCTCAATATAACTAAAATTATATCGGGGCCAATAATTGAGACAATTAAGCATGACGGACACTGATTTATTAAAGAAGTAACACACACAAAAGAAATAGAAGTGAGAGAGTTTTTAAGCTATATTGCTCTCGCAAAGAGCTCCAAGGTCTAACTATAGTTCATTTTGACACACGACCTGTAAAGTGAAAGGAATGTTTATCTTTCTGTGAATCTCCACATCACATGACCTAAAGTAGGTGCCTCGCCTGATCAACTTCTTCCACTGAAGACTTCGCACTTTTATTATAAGCGCGCAGGATTTTTTTCATTTTTATGGAATTTAACGCACTTTTACAGGTCCTTAGGGGAATGATAAACATGTAGCGGTAATCAGTAGTCGGGTCGAATACCACTTAACGAATGATGATCTCCGATCTCCGATTGATGAATGACTCGCGCCATATGCTACATTCATCCCTTCAAGCCATATAAGTTGTCCTCAATTAACGGCTTGCTCTTGGCGGCTGCTTTCTGGTAAGGACGGCTCATCCATCCGGTTCAGGGGCCTTTCTGGTTCGACCTCTTCCTCGAAACGAGAGTAAAGGAGTAAAGTCTTCACATGGTAGTCATCTGTGGAAGTGAAAGAGGAGAACCAGTAGCAGAGTTGAATATTTAATACAAACCTTTCGCTCTGTTCTTTAAATTAACTGAACAGTTGGAACAACATATCAGCAAACAAAACTAGATTTGGAGCAGGTACAGGAAGTATAGCCTATTTTACCACAGCCATAATACTTACGATCATCTTGTTTCCAGTCCCTGGATATACACTGCTGTACAAAAATTAAGGACGAGACGGTTTTTTCAATATAACTTTGTACAAAAGCTTTCCAAATCAACACATTTAATACCGTAAGATCCCCATTACGTAAGCACATGAGTAATGTAAGCAACACTTACTAAAAGAGAAATCAGAGGGATAAAAAGAAGCTTTATTGAAATAGCATGGAGCGCAATGCGACTGAAGGCCGAAACATCCCTGTGATGGGTGTCCAGCAAGAAACATCCGGTCTTTAACAGGGGATATGATCTCCCCTGACTGCTAGGCAGGTTTCACATCATTTGTGCATGCTCGATATGTGGTTGTTAATGAGCTGTTGAGACACTGCTGCTCGTTCCTCTTGTAGCACCAATCGCAGTTTCGGAATCGTTACTGGCGATAAGTTACGTCCTGCCACGGGTCTCCCTAGTAAGTTCCGTACATGCTTGACGGGATTTAGATCCAGAGACCTTGCCGACCAATCCATGTGTTCAATATCTTCACTCTCCAACAGCTCTTCGACAGTAACTGTGCGATGAGGTGGAGCGTTGTCGTCCATGAAGAGGAACTGAGGACCCATAGCCCTTGTGAAAAGACGCATGTAAGGAAGAAGAACCTCGTTACAATAGCAGTCCCAGGTGACGAACCTCCTTGGGAGATATGAAGGTCGGTCCGGCTACCAAGCATTATGTCTGCTCGAACGAGAACTCCGCGACCTCCAAAACAGTCCCTTTTGATGATGTTGAAGGGGTTATTGCGTGTTCCCCGCTCTGTCCAGATGTGTATGTGTCTAGAATCGCAACTCAGACTAAATCTGCTCTCATCTGTAAAGAGTACTCGTCCCCATTCATTGTCTCTCCAATTCCGGTGTTCCCGGCACCACAGAGAACGCCTTCTCCGATGGGCAGGCGTTAGAGGTACACACCGTACAGGGCGTCGTGCAAACAGACCACCACCGTGCAGTCTTCTGGCCACGGTAAAACGCGATATCGGTCGTCCAGTCGCCTGTGTCGTGTGTCTAGCGATTTCTCCCGCTGTCTGCCGCCTGTTTCTTCTGGCCTGTAAGGCAATATACCGGTCATCTGCGGGTGTGGTTCCTCGTGGACGACCACTACTAAACCCCCGGATAGCTGTTCCTGTAGTTTGAAATTGTCTCCAAAGTCGTGAAACGATGCTGTGAGCAATTCCGAACTCTGCAGCCACACTTGTCACACTGCGGACTTCCTCCAACTTCCCAATGATTCGACCTCGGGTAAAAGCATCCAGATGTCGTATAACAGATTGATTATTCGCCATTTCTCGCTGAGGCAGCAACTCGGTGTGATTTTAACTGCTATACGGCGTGCAATCTCTTTGCCAGAAATACTGATCTTACACCGACAACATGCTTTATACTACTCAGACACTCCCCCATTACGTCTACCTGCATATCTGCGCATGTGCTACCGTACATCACCTTACTTAATCTCTGATTGGTCTTTCTGTCCGATCTGCCTCTTTGTTCAGCTGATATGCTAATTTTTCGACTTCGTCCTTAATTTTTGCACACCAGTGTATGCTCACGTTTTTCACATATGTAACACGTTTTCATGCACTTCTTGCAATCTCCGGCAATGTACGTTTTGCAATGTTGACACTGTGACTAGTTCTTCCACAATTATAACATTCATTGGAATTTATGATCTGTTTTAGCACTTCTTTTCTTTGGTGGAGATATACGATTTCTTAAAACTATGACAGGGGGCTTGCTACTGGTATTAATATAATGTTGGATTTTGGAAGAAGATTCTTCCCCTGGTTGAAAGAACCTGGCTCTACATCAAATGAGTAGATATTTCTCTTCACTTTCTCTTGACAGAAATTTGTTAAATTTTGCCTTATATTCTGAACGCTCAGATGGTTTGGAAATGTCATCACTAAAAGGTAAATTTCTATTTAGGGTTGTCATGGAAATACCACTATTATTTGGAAGGTAGAAAACAAACAATTGGAAAAAACAATTCCAGCGCTACGTAAAAATTCGGTTCCTAAAAGCGTTCTCTTATCTTTTGCTGTAGGTAACGGAAACAGAGTAATTGAAAACGGTCGTCCTTCAATTTCAATATCTACTTGAGTAGTATAACTTCTATTTCCTTCTGGAGACCATCGGTGAAAGTAACATTCATACTAAATTGTATTCCTCTTTCTCTCAAAAGACGATATAACGTTTCTACAGCTATGGTGTGGCTGGCTGCACCGTCAGCACATAGAATTCCAGTTAACCTGTTCATTTTTACATTCAAAACAGTCGTCTGATGTTCATCGACAGAGAATGTCCGAAGGTATATAGCTCTAAAATCAGCTTCTATTTTCTTGAGAGGAAGGAAGTAGGAGGGGTATTTAGTCTTAATAAAGCCTGAATTGCCTCATTCATAGTAACATATAGGTGGTCGATCATCATTTTTTACATTACATCTTCATAAGGCTGAGGGTTAGCTATGTAATTTTGGGGATCATTTTGTAGTTGAAACTTAATGGTTTCTTTACTAACGTTTTAATTTTGTACATGTTTAACTTCTTCATACATATCTAATTTGTCAGCAAACTGAAGGGGGTTTTTCCCTCACTCCAGTTATCCAAAAAATGTTCTTTACAATCTGGAGGGGCTTTCTTCTTCATCTGATCTGCTAGTACCAAATTCTTAGACTGCTCAAACGTCGTGAGTTTTGATTCTTTAAGCCACCCATCAAAATAGGTTTGTAAATCAAAATAAAAGTCTCACCAAGTGTTTTCAGGATTTTTCTTATGTTGGATAAGCAGTTATCGAAATTTCTCAGCTATCAGTTTGAAGCGTTTTGAGAGAATTTTCTTAATTTTCTGATAATCCTGAATATCATCAGAAGATTCTTTGGCAATTAGTTTTGCAACATCGTTTGGCAGAAGACCAACAAGATAGACTACCCATTTTGAAACTGGTACCTTCAGAAGGATTAATTGTCTCTCAAACAAATCCAAAAATAAACGCATATCAGCTGCTTTAGGATCAAAATTAGGAATTAACTTATTCAGTTCTAACTTAAGCGTTTCTGCATCTGCAGAAGAAGATATCGTTGCAGATTCCGCTTCACTAGCAATAATACTAGATTGTAATCTTAATTTCTCCAATTCAAACAAACGTTCATTTTCTTTCTCTCTCAGCATATTGTTTTATTTCCACTTCTTTCCTATCATTTATGATGCAGTTCAAACATTCTTTGATAAACTCCGCGTTATACGTCAAACTATTGATAATAGCATTACTTATCTCTGGAATTCTAAAATTTTCCTCTATCGTTACACCTAATGTTTCTACTAATTCAATTAAATCCTGTTTCTTCCCTTTTACTAAATAAGCCATGCTTAAATGAAAATTGAAAAATTTCCCAAAATGTACACCTTTCACTTTTAGTACATTAAACATATAAAGGTTTTAAAAGTATTTTTATATGGATTTAGTACTCATCAAATCAAATCATTCATCAAATCTACATATTCAAAAGCAAATTATGAAATAAAATAATTACTCATTTTACATCACCTTCTATTGATTGCTTCAAATAAATATGCAAGGCCATTCTCAGAACATGTACAGTTATAGAATGCTTTCAGTAACTTACATTAATGCAAATTATAGCTACTTGCAACTATATATTTCTATACCATTTTATATAGTTCTATTTTCAAAATACTAAGACTAACGACTAAGAGTCGTTCATTTTGCATTTATTATATTTGACATTATTTCATTGCTTCATATCAAAACTTGCATAGAAGAAAATAATTGAACTACAATATATATGAAATATTCATTCAAATACTACTTTTAAAATTGTCAGAATAGCAGGTGCTACCACAAAATTCCTCATTTAAATTTCAGCAATACTTCAAATTTATCTTTCGGTACTAAAGAAACTGATATGCAACAGAACTCATACAATATGATCAGGTTAATCACACTTAAAAGAATTCAAATTCAGAAGAACATTTAACTGATTCGGATGATCAGCGAAAAAGAAATTAGGTCATTGGGACCCGAATTCTTTTTATATTTACTTGATCCTGATGATCAGTGAAAACGAAATTAGGTCAAAGCGACCACAATTTTAACTTTTCCTTTAATTCAGAATACCTTAAGACCGCCATTGGCCTTTCGCGATTAGCATAATCCTTATAATCGTAACGTAGAATAACAATAGTATCATTATTAACTTCCGGGATTTTTCGGAAACAGGTTTCAACCAGCTTGGCCATACACTTATTAATTTCAAAGATTTTATATTCACGGTGACTCGCCGAGTTCCTAATGAACCACCGGTATCGACCGCTAGCGGTAGAAGACCCAGTGTTTGATCTGAAGGTGCAGCTGCCGAAGGAACGGAGGTTTGCCTCTTCTCCCTCAGTACAGCATCGACCTCCTCGTGGCCCCCGCTAGTAACCATGCCGGCTTCGGCTGGCATAGACTAAAGATGTTGTACAAACATCTCTGTGGTCTGACTGGGAGGAATTTCCGGAACAGACTATTTATAGAAGGAGACCCGGGGTTCTTCCAGACAACTGGCTAGCCTTGTGCCTAGACAGCTTCGGCCTGTAGAGCAGATAATCAGTTTTCGCAGGACTTGTACCATCGATTATTCGGTGGTAGGTGCAGGTTTGACAGGGACCGTACGCGTACTGTCTTGTCCGTCGCCTCGGCTGTGGCTCGTTACATGGTTGATATCGTAAGCGAACCGAAGGAGATGAACTCCCCTCGGTCTGCGTAGGGGACGACGGTGTCAACTATGTATTAGAGTTAAGATTTTTACTAAACTATTGAGGCATTTTATTAATTCAAAGCATTTCATTAATTAAAATCTGGCATATGACATTACTACGACAGCACAATTTGATGTATTATCAGTACAATCAAAACGCCGAAATCCGTACAAAATACATTTCCTAGGTCATAACGTTAGCAGATATGTTTTCGTGCTTGTGTAAAATTTGACGGCCTTTGTGTTGTATTTTCAAGATTTTCCTTGCTTTTACGTGCGTGTGCCCGCATGTTGCGCTGCCCGCATTTTGTGGAACAGACGCACTGATTTGGTGTGTTTCATTTTCACATATAAAGAAGGAATGCATATTCTTAATTTAAACTTGTAATTTTTAAACTAATATATACATATATTTATATATATATATTAATGTACTTAATTTCATGTTTTGATGAGTAATTTATAAATTTTGAAATTTTATGCTTTAAATTCTAATGTATTTCCCTTTACTTTTATTTTAATTTGTAGTGTATAAAAATGTATTACATTAACAATTGCATTAAAGAATACGCAGTATATTTCAAATTATGCACATCTTAAGTTCAACATTCATATTAAATTGCTTTGAGTTAAAAAAAAATTAAGTAGTTTTAACTGTACCGATATGAATGACAATTTCCAGTACTTTTTAGAATCTCCTGTGTAATTCAAGTTAAATTCCTGTATAATTTTCAGTTGAATTCCTGTAAATATTTCAATGCATGATTTATAACAAGTTATTACATTTTTTATCTGGACTGCTTATAGATATTACAACAATTTCCTGTATTTTGTATGCAGATTTAAAAAGTGTTTCGTTTGGGCTTTATGTGATCAAGGCAAAGCCTCGAGGGATATCTGCCTAAGGTTAGGGTTGCTTTCGTGGAGGGTTTTCTAAGGGAAACTAGTTCGTATACACATTACACATGGTGAAAGCCACGGAAACGCCCATGCAGCCGGCGTGTTCGCGGGATTCGAACTTCGGACCGAACTACCAATGTTTAGCGATTTTACAGCTCAGCCGCTGATGGGATGGATTTAAAAAGGGTATAAATAGGAATATGTACTGCAATTTCCTTCACTGCGCATGTTATTATATTTGTAATACAGTTATATATATGATATATATCGAAATTTTCTTTGCTGGTTTTTATGTTTTTAAAGCAAAGGAGTTTTAGAAAATACTAATTTTAAAGTACTAATTATAATTTTGACTAAAAATGTTTTTCTTTCATGGTTTTAAATTGAATTTCTATTCCTTAGAGATAGTATATGGAAAGTTTCCTTATCATAAATTATAGGTTGTAGAGACATTAGGTATTTATTTGGAAGCAGGAGTTGTGAAAAATGAGCAATGCCTTCACCGGGAATCGAACCACAAATCTCTCGACTACGCGTCGAGCGTGCTGACCACTAAACCACGAAGGCATGCGAAGAAGGTGGGAGAAATACCTTATAAGGTTTATGTACATATATATATATAAAGAGAGAGAGTTATTTATTTATTTATAACAGGTTTTGTGTGCTTTAAACTTATGCTCCTAGAAGTTACCAGAGATACGCTGGTAATAGCAGATGTGTTGATAATGACGCCCATGCAGCCAGCCCGTTCGCGAGATTCGAATCTCGGATCGAACTACCGGTGTTCAGCGATTTTACCGCTTGGCTGCTAGTGCTATCGATTTAAAAAGCGTATAAATAGGAATATGTACTGCAGTTTCTTTCACTGCATATGTTAATATATTTACAATACAGTTTTATATATATGTATAATTATAGTTATTTATTTATTTAAGACACCTTTTATGTGCTTTAAACATTTATGCTTCTGGAAGTTACCAGAGATATGTTGGTAATAACAGTCACGCTTATGCAGCCAGCCCGTTCACAGAATTCGAACCTCGGACCGAACTACCAGCGTTTAGCGATTTTACGGTTCGACCGCTGGCAGGACCGATTTAAAAAGAGTATAAATAGGAATACGTACTGCAATTTTTTTCACTGCATATGTTAATATATTTATAACACAGTTTATTTAAAACAAGTTTTGTGTGCCTTAAACCTTTATGCTTCTGGAAGTTACCACAGATGTAGTTTTCAGCAAAACAAAATCAAATTAGGATTTAATGTAAAGTTTGGATTTCCTGGTGTCATCGGTGCTGTAGATGGTACCCACGTATCTATAATTGCATTTAATGATACCGAAGAATGCCAAGGTTTATTTATATAAACAGAAAATCCTACCATTCGCTTCATGTGCAGTTATTACGTAATTTTTCCTTCCATTTTATATTATATATATATTATTTTGTTTCTTTTTTGTGTGTGTGTATGCATTTATATGCAAGATGATACGTTTTGTGGTTTAACCTATAGTTATATATATATATATGTTTCCCTTTCTATTACTTTTGTTAAAAATTTGTTATATTTTTGCTCACAAGTAAATCTCTTTTTATGCATCATTCCAACGTTTTCTGCTTATTGATATCTACGATACATAGTATATCTGCAGTTACGAGATAGGTATAATTCATGAATATGTAAGATTATTGATATAATCATTGCTGAAAATTTCAAATTTTTTTATTCAAATTCAATAGGAGTACTAACATAGGCGACTCTATATTTCAATGATTTGATTTATGACATTGTTACATAACCTTTTAAGACAAAAAAATATTTTAATCAGAAAATTCCTGTTAGTAAATAGTTTATAAGAATGAAATCTTTTAGAAAATTTCCATTTTTCAATATATCATTCGTGAAATTATGCTTACGTTTCTTCACATATCTGCAATTTCGGAAAGGACATTTCTTTCTGTTTTTAAAATATCCATTAACGCTTGCCATTTCTTTTTTCAGTATTCTTTACTGAATGTGCTATTAAGTTTATCGCTTAACAACTTCGGATTTTTTCGAAAAATTTCACCATTTACTCGAACTGGTTGGTAATATTTTTTGCTACCGCCATCCTCAGTGATAAGCACGTGCGAAACATGACTTTTGACAACAAACTACCCCCCTTCCCCTGGGCGTCGAGCAATGTAGAGGTGAGACAGATTAGTTGCTATGCAATAAACGTCACTTCCGCACGGAATTTCCACTTCATTTTCCACTGACGGAATTTGAAGTTGTCAGACTCGCTCTCCAGTCTGCTGTCGAGTGGAATGAGAATCCCGCCTGGTTTTCCGACATCGATCTCGACCGGTGTCCCCTAGTTACGTCACTGATTCCGATGATGTCTTTGGTGAGCTATCTACGGGAGAAAATAGTCGAATCGTATATTACGTGCGATTGCTGATAGTCATAAAATTGCTGAAGTTACGATTCGATGATTAGGGAATAAAAAATAATAGGCACGCCACTTCACACTGACATCGCGTCACTATGTTGTTAAAATATAGTTATAGTCGAAGCAAATAAAATATAAAGGCTGTTAATTAAAAAGTTATTTATTCAATAAAATCTTACTAAGTCTAAAATGTGAAAACACACATAAACTGCAACATGCAAGCAGGACAACATAAGAAGTTGAAGTTATAATTAGAGTTTGTAACTATTAAGACTAAAATTACACAGATAACATAGAATCTCCCGCACATGTGGGTATGCTGCGATGTAACACCGAAAGCTATCCTCAATAGGGGAATATCGAAAGACCAGTGATCACGAGTGAAGCAACCTCTCACTATAAACCTAACCGAATGCAGTGTTAATGGCAAGACTCTACCATCCTGGCCTTAAATTTGAAACCATAAAGCAAGTAACTACAAACAAAAGTGTTAAATCCGAGATCAATAAAAAAGGAAACTTTCATATAAGGCAGATTTAATAAATAACAAAAGAAAAGGATTTAAAATCCTAGCTCTTGGGTGTGCCAGTATGAACAGTATTATGCTTCTGTGACTGGAAACTCTCAAAAGCCAAGATGCTGAAAAAGTATAAAAACTCTTCCTATTTGCTTTAAAGTTAATTGTAAGGCATGGTGACGTCAGTATTATTTGAAGAAGAGTTACAATAGTGGAATGAAGAACTGCAGGCCAAAAAAAAAAAGAAAGCTTTTGCTCTTGACTCTCTCTAAACTCCCCTTCATATACAGATTTTAAATTCGAATGAAGAAAAGTTCTTTCCTTGCTCCTGAATGTAACTTTGATGCTATAAGCTTGTTACATAATCAAACGGAGAAAGTCGTTTTCGGTATACTGGTTTAGCAAAGCGTGCTGAAGAAGGGAATGAAAAAAGGATTTACTTATCCCTAAGTAGCAAGAAAAAAATGGTATTCCAAAATTTTCGGAATATAATATGGAGCTTTTTTCAACTATGCTATGGCGATGCTACTACATGCGAAGACAACCGTGATAAAGGCACTGTGTCAGAAATTATAATGAGAAATGGTGGCATCGAAGACACTTCTTGTGAGGCTGATGAGTGAAGGAAGGCAACACTCTATCATAACGCATGCCGGAGCTGCGATGCGTATCATTAATATATTTTTATACAGATAAACTGTGAAACCGAAAATGATGGAGTATTTCACACTTTTGGACAAAACCATGGATAACAGTTTCCAGAATCTGCATCATGAAGGCAGGCAATCACAGAATTATTCCTGTACTCAAAAGTTAAACTCGTCAATATTTATGCTATTCATTTGTAGTGTTTTATAACATTTTTAAATGTCTATTTTATAAAGAAATGTTTAAATTCTAAGAAAGGACCAAAACCATGAGTAACTAATTTGTGCTAAGCAATACAGAGGGTGTTTACACATTTTTGTAACGACTTTCCAAAGATTTATATGTAAACAAAGCTTAGAATTACATTTTCTAATACGTTAAATCTAAAAGCCCTTTTGTTGAACTATCATATTGCATCTTAAATTGGAATGTATTGGGTGGAATACATTGAAGTGAGAAGCTTCAATTCAGGTTTCATTTCTCAATTTTTAAAAAAAATAAAGCAGTAGATTTAAAGGTATGGCTTGGAGCCTTATCCTGATGGAACTTAACACGGTGAAGATTGTTTGGATGAAGTGATTGAATTTTTTCTTTAAAAATAAGTGCTAAAACTTATTTCTGAGAGTAATCTGCATTAATTTTGACACTTTTTCTACTTTCCTTATTTTAAGTTTTCCGTTATAAGATAATCCAGTAATAAGCATGAAACCTTTAGAAAAACTTTCCTTGTTTTCTCTGAACCAACATATCAAGTCTTTTTCTCCTCCTTTTCGGTAGTAAATCGGTCTTTTTCTATTGCAGTCAGATAAGCACATCCAAGCCTTAGCAATTGTAACTATATATGTCCATTTTTCACCTGCCAAATAATTTTCATACAGTAATCTGCACATAGTCTTAAACTGAGAAACACGTTTCGGCGTTAAACGATGAACATCGTGTTTTTTTTTTTTTTTTTTTTTTTTTTTTTTTTTTTTTTTGTTTTCATTAGCTAAATCAGATTTTATAATTGTGTTCACAGTTCCTACAGAGATATTTAAAGATTTTGCAATAGCTCTTTAAGGGGCTGGAATTTCCTTTAAAACATGAGAAGCGACTTTAGATTTAATAAGAGCTGTACGTGCCTTTCTTGAGCATGTATTTTTCGCTTTTTTCTAGTCGGATGTAACTTTGACATTTCTTTCCTTTTATATTAATTATGTCACTTATTTTACACTTAAATCATGCTTTTCACATCTTTTTTTTGTTAATGGAATAAGAGTATTTCTCTTCGGGCAGGGCAAAAATATAGCCTTCGATCCATTGTTTATTTTTCAGCGACATTTTAAAGAAAAAAATATTTTAAATGCTGCAGATGATAACTAAACCTTATTCCAATTTGATGCTAGTTATATTTGTATTTTAAAATGAACATTTTGTAAGGTTTATCCTAATTTTATTAACGGTTATTTTAAGTTATGCTTCTTTCCTATCATTCTAATTTCAGCTTACAGTTTCCTACCAGAATGTAATTTCAGAAACGCAGTTAACGCAAATGAGTTAGAGTACTATAAATTGATTTATTTTCACCAACTTCAGGACAGAGAGTCTGATTTCCCTGACTGGCGCGCGTTTGCCTTTTGGTACGTTCTCTCTTAGATACTACGCTCGGCCATAATTCAGGCCCTTGCTTGGCTTCGCCGATTTAATTAATATTTAGGAGCCAACTACTTAGAATCCTGATAGCTTCGGCTATACCTTTCAGTTAGCTTTAGTTAAGCTTAGTTAAGTTTAATTTCATAATCATTTAAGTTTAAGCCCAAGTGGAGGCTTTGAGTACGTTACGAGTTAGGAACTGATTGTAATTATTCTGAGTAATAAAGGGTAGTTAACCCTTCTTACGTCTTACGTGCTTGTTCACACGCTGAAGCAATTATTCGCTTGTTAGTGTTTGTGGGGTTCTAAGATTGAACATTGAATTATATAAGTAAAACCCCACAATTCAAATTCATGGAGAAAATCAAAATCGTTACAAAAATGTGTGAACATCCTTTGTATAGCGTATAAAATTAATAACGTACAATGAAACTAGAAACGAATGACCGACAAATTTAATAATTAGCTTAATATCTATAATTTAATGTAATTTTCTTAAATTAATATCTACTTTTTTGGTATATGTGACAAGGCTATTCAATCGCCCTCTCTCACCTTCGATTAATTAGCTAATTTTTACGCTTTTCCTGTGGGTTAAACCATTTTTCTTATCATATCGGATATAGAGAACCTGCGAACTGGACTGAGTGGGTGTGTATAGTACTCAGTGGCGTCAACATACACTTCTTGATGGCGATTTCGTAAGATTTTGAACGATATTTTCACCTTATAGCAGGGCAGGTCACGAACTACAGAACACACCAATTTGTTCTCCATCAAGAGTTAGAAGACGGGATTGTTTTCTTACCTTATAACGAAGAAAAACTGCATGTTAGGAAATATATACTATTACTCTGGAAAATCCAACTCAGTAGAAAGCTTTCAAAAAAATTGAGCAATAAACATAAAAAGTCCATCTGGAGAATAAATTCCGAAATGAAGAAAACAAGAGGATAGTGCATATTTCCACATATCTGTATCTTACAAATCTCTGCGCTTGAAACTAGTAACCGGTTTTAGTTAGAATATTGCACAAAAGATATTCTAGGAAGATATTTCAGTTTTAAGTTCTGCACTCCAGATGCTCACTGTTACCTTCCTCATTGCGTTCTTTGGGCTATTACTCGATAGAAAACATTTTTTGTTTATACTAATTTCTCATTATCTCAGTCTCCTCCTTTTAGAGCTCCCTGGTACCGTTTTACTCCTTTAGACTTTTAGGTCAACTTGGGAAGTTTGAAATCTCAAGATCTCTCAAGGCAATAACAATCATCCACAAGCCACTAAATTTTACTCTATACATATATTAAATTGTTTTAAGTAAGCACTGCAGAGTAGATTCCCGGCTTAACCATAGACCATAAATCCACATTTGATCTGACGGTTTAAACAATTTATCAAGCAATTATTCCCAACTAGTGAAGTCAACGTTTCGGACAACAGGCAATATCCTTCACAGCAGGATAAGACAGTATCAGTGCGCCAGTGTGTCTACAACTGCGGACAGCTCGCCACTACAGTTCTTTGCCACAAGTATCATTTATCAACACATCAAACCATTAAAATTACTGTTTAATAGTTCTTGCAACGCACTGCATATTTTCCTGATATTTTTGCAAGACCGGAATGTTGATTTTAAGAATTTACAGAATTATTCACAACAAATTTTTAATCAAGATAAATATACAGAACAGTGCTAATGTAGTACATTGGAAAATCCGTTCAATTAATTTATTATGCAAAATAATTGTTTATGAAATTATTGTTTATTACGTAATGAATATACATCTTGTCACAAAAAAATATATGCACTCACAAGAATTCTATCTACAATCACGAAACTAGGCAGGAATGTAGTCTGATAAGAGGTATGCAAATGACTTAAATTTCGATGCAAATAAGACAAGGGTCAGCGCGCTGTGCGAATATGAGTTGCACGGCTGGGAGAGTTTAAAAGCATGATTGCTCGTGCCATAGGGCTATTCAAATGAATCTGTCGATTTGAATGAATGGTATTGTGACTACAGATGCCCAGGGGAGGCCGAAGAGCGATGCGTATTCCAGGGAGAAAATTATGCCCCATGCGCATGACGTCATGTGGGTGATAGTCGTTACTTCTTGGCGTTTGCATTCGTTGCATCAACAGTTTGATTTGATTTGTGCTGTTAATTTGCTATTATACCTAGACGGAAATGGCAACTTGCGCTTTAGCGTTATGTCAGAATTATAGAAGGAAAACTGAAAGTCAGGCATCACATACCATTGTTTTCCAAGTGATCCAGAACTTCGTAAGTTATGGATTGTTCGCTGCAAAAGAGCAGATAATTTCAACATCGAAAATGCAAGAATATGTGCTCTTCATTTTACACCTGATGACTACGTACGGGATCTAAAGGCAGAATTGCTTGGTTCAACTCCTAAAACGGTGCTGAAAGCCAATGCTGTTCCCACTTGACATCTTCTATCATCATCATGTGAAAATAACTCGCCAATAAATTATATATGCTGTGCTTCAAAAACTAAAGTTCATCTGAGAGAAAGCTTTCTAACACGAATGATTCATCCAAATTTTTGTTAAAAAGGGATACAGAAAGCAGGTGTCAGGCTCGGGAAATAAGGAAACTAGCATTCTAAAATTTAGCTTCCCTTTCCTCCAAAAAGAAAAAGCTACAAGCTGATAAGATAGACTGTGCAACTCAGTTTACATATAGTAACACATCTTATTTAGTGGAGCGAATGAAAAAGTCAGAAAATTAAAATAAGAGATTAAATATGTTGTGCTGACAATTAAAAATGCAAAAGAAAATTATTTTTACTCAATTTGCTGCTTCTCGCAAAAAAAATTGCATAGCTTTCAGAAAATGAGCAGGAAAGTAACGAGCAAACAAGTACATAATGAAGTTAAAATTTTAGGGACAATTTTTACAGACAGCAAAATTCCTTTCTCATGTCAAATAAAAAATTTGTTAAGTGACACGCAGATAACATTTGCAAACCTACAACACTTAAGGCAGTATCCCGAAGATGCTACAACTATCTCAGACAAAAAATGGGATTTCCATTTCCTAGAATTTCAACTTTGAAGAGATGGGTATCCTGTTCGTTTTGCTGTTCTCCTTGTTTGCTAGATGTGATTCAGGTAATGCGTGCTGGGGCATTAAAGATGATAGACTAAGAACGTATGAGTGTTCTTTCTTTCGATGAAAGGAACATGGATAGCAGAATCTGTTATGGCAAAGCAGAGGATAGGATTGTTAGCCCACATAGAAATGTTCAAGCGGTAATGGTGCGAGAACTTCTTGCAAGCTGGAAGCAAGCCAATATATTTTGACTCTGATAAACAAATGACTGCAGAAATATTGAAAGATATAATGATAACATTGGCAGAAATTGAATATTATGTATTATGTTTTTGCATCTGTAGCTGACTTAGGTGGTAGAAATCGTGCTGTGTGGACAAAACTTCAGATTATTCATCTCAACAGCTGTTTTACACATCTCCAGGACTCTAGTAAACGTAGTGGGTGTTTGCTGATGTGCCACACCTTTTCAAACTTCTTCACAGTCACTTCTTGGATGACGGATGAACGCTTCCGGGAAATAAATTAATTACAAAAGAACCTATCGAAAGATTATTATCAATGGATTGCAAAGAAGTGAAAGTTTGCCCAAAGTTGTCTGTAAGTCCCATTGCTGTTAAAGGAAATGAACGCCAGCATGTGCATTTAGATGCATAGTTACTTTTAAGCCTTACTGCATAAGGTATCCGCTATCTTATACCAGAAGAAGAGGACACGGCAATTTTTTTGAACTAGTGAATAATTCATTTGATATTCTAAATTCCAGGAAACTTGTCTCTGAAACAGTATTAGCTTGTGCATATGGAATACATGAAGCAATCCAGGAGAGAACTTTAAAGAAGTTTTATGCATTGTGTGAAGACATGAGAATTGCAAGGCAAACCACCTATTACACTTTCAAAAAGAATTTGTGATATGAATTAGATCACTGCTTGGCTTATTTTCTGGTCTAAAACAATTAGGAGTTAAATAAATATCTCTTAACTTTCAAACTAAATCAGGATTGCCTGGAAATTGTTTTTTTCACGAATCCGAGGTCTTGGCCATTTCCATGACCATCTACTGACTGTAGATTTGAAATATCGAATCCGTCTTTTATTGTTAACTAATAGTTCCTGCCAGAATTCACTTTCCAACACATCTTCTGTTGTTCCTGATGAGAGGAAGATGCATATATTACTTCCCACGTTTTTGGTAACATTTCACCTGACATGACTGAAGCTCTGAATATGTTAGATGGTGAAACTTGAGATGACGGATATTGTCTTCGATGATTCTACATTGACCGTTGCTAGTGAGCCTGCATCTGACTGCTCTATACAAGGTTTTCTGTACCTTGCAGATTGCATACTTACCGTGGAAGAAAATATGACAATTCTTTGGGAACATCTACAGAACAGTGATTCCATGTTCGGATGAACATGTTGGTTGGATAGAAACACTTTCTCGTGCTGGTTTAATTGTTCCATCAGAGGAGTCGTTAGAAAAATAAATCAATTTGAAGTAGTGTTTGCAAGTAGACATGGGAAAGATGGTCTTTCAAGAAGTAATAACATTACGCAAACTACGTGTAAAAAAATTGCACAAAAGTTTCCTGCTCTGCATAGTGAAATTATCAAAATACACTGCTGGCCAACCAAATTGCAACACCAAGAAAGACAAGAGATATCATAACAAAATTTATTTAGTAGATAACAAGTTGATCAAGTATCAAATGATTAAATTTATAGACTTCTGTGAGGTGTGGTTCCTTCTAGAATCAGTAGCCAGAGTACTCGCCATTGTTGGAGATCACCGCTGCAACACGCCTCGGCATTGATTCAAAGACTCTTTGGATGTGTTCTTCGGGTACAACAGACCAAGCAGCTTCCACACGTTGCCAAAGTAGATCTGGTGTAGCAGCTTGGGATGTAATCTGGATCAATCGCTCAGCAACCATGGACCACATGCTTTCTTTCGGCGAAAGATCCGGAGAGCGGCCAGGGAAGAAATTCAATCTGGCGATTGACGAAGAACCCTTGGACAATGTGTGGCCACGTGTGGTCGCGCATTATCCTGTTGAAATATGGCTGTGGGCAAGCCCTGAAGGTAAGGAAGGACAACTGGCTCCAACACCTCGGAGATGTAGCGCTGACTGTTTAAAGTATCGGCAAGGCGTACTAGAGGAGTGCGAGAGTGATATCCAATGCCTCCCCATACCATAATGCGCGGTGCATAACGCAGCTGTTCAGCACTCTCTCTCCACGGTGTCTCCAGACTCGAATCCGACCATTGTGGTGTTGCAGACAGATGCGTGACTCGTCAGTAAAGACAATTTCATTCCATTCTGCCGTCCACATCCTTCTTCCGTCGCACCATTGGCGTCGGAGACGTCTGTGGTTCTGCGTCAAGGGTAGACGAAGCAATGGACGTCTTGCGAACAGACCACTCTGCTGTAAACGACGTTGAATGGTACGCGCAGACACTGGATGATGCGTTACAGACTGAATATGCTGTGTTATGGTTCGTGATGTGACTGAGCGATCCGTCACTGCCATGCGCACAATTTTTCCATTACCAAAATCGTGTAGCAGACGCGTCGACCGATGTGTCTTGCCACCCGGGTGACGTCAGTACCAGCAACTAATGGCCCCTTGATAGAGGGAGCGACTAAATTTCAACTCGGCAGGAAAATTTGATTGTTCGAAAACTTACGTCATATGTGAAGTCAAAAGTGGGGAGTTTTAGCCAAAGATCTTTGGTTTTAGCTTTACCCCCAAAGATTATACCTGCCATTTTCGGCTGCATGTTTGCTGATGTGTGCTGTGGTAGTCTTTGGCGGGCTAAAATTGTTATTGAGAGAATATTTTAATTCGTAATTTAGGTATTGTTTGCTTATAAATTGTAGAATAAAAATGACACCTTCCATCTACATGACAAACATTTATTTATGCTATGAAGACGTAGAACAGCAGAGTAGAAACATGATAAGTAAGATATATGATTACACAGTACTTGGCGCTTCTCGCTTACATCCGATACTCACCACTGACTTTAGCTAACTCTCTTTTTGGAAAAGTATTACGCAGCAGAGAGCTTGCTTATCATGCGCATCCGCTAGGGGAATCAACGGCGGTTGTCAACATAAATAAACACGTTATTACAAATTATTATAAAGTGTTATGAGACTAACTTTTTGTAATCTATTTATTTTTAATATATTGCCAGTTGAGAACAGATAAATTTAGCTGAAATTTCCTTTGTTCACACTCCTGAAAAATGTTTCACGATAGCAAGCAGTTAGTTTCAGTCAAACATTAAATATTTTACTATCATATGCTACCATTTTGTTTTTTATTCATTTTTTAATATTTGCGATGACAAAATAAATAAATTTTCTAGTCTATTGTAGCTATTTTTTAGTCTGTTGCTGCTCTGATAACGCTTTTGATGAATTTCTTCCCACACAGTAAAAGCTGTAGCATTTATGTATACATAGTTCTTGCTTTTATGTTTGAATGTAAATTATACAGCTTTTAATTTTTCATGAAACTTGCATACATATCAAAGATAAGTGACTTCTCAAAATATTACGACATTATAAAGCTTGACGTTATTTATTCTAAGGCTTATTCACAGATTTCAAAGGAAAATGTTACTGATATACACACAAGTATAGTTTCCATTAATTGGCACATTGTTATTGATGAAGATTCCTTTAATGATTCTTACGAAAGCTATTTGGATTTTTTTTCCCAGAGAAAAAACATTAAAGTTTCATTTAAAAAAATAAATCAACAAAATATTCTTAATTTTATTATAAACTTGCATTACATCACATGAACCTGTTGACACTGAACTAATCGTTTTAAATTTAAATCAGGAATGTATTTTTGATATCGATTTACTGACAGTATGAATAATGACCAAAATTTAATATTATCTGTAAATAATAAGAAATCGTCGATACACAGGTTACGAAATAAGCATGAAGTTAGACTATATTACCATGCTAATGGTTCAAAAACCTTCACCTAATCATTTGTACTATTTGTACAGGATTATTTAATGAACACAAAATGTATAGGGGTTTCATAATTACTCCAACCCACTTTTGACTGTGGACACACTTTAACATATACTTTGAGATCTCGTATCCTTATGACTAAACACTCACAAGTAGATTTCACGCATGATATCGACTTTTAAGTGCTTCCTTGTCATGAAATTACCTTATAATCATTTCATTCAACTACTACAAATCAAGCAAAGAAGAATTAATTACCAGTGTTTTATACTCTTAGCCACCTGATAACAATACATAATATGGATTAACGTTGAGCAAATCATACTAATTATAATCAGGTAATTGCATATCTTCTCTGAGAATTTAAATTCATCCACATTTATTTCTTTGCAGATCTTACTGTAACTGGATTTCAAAACTGCCTTAAGTGTTATAAAACATATTTTTACCACTGGTCGCAAATGATAATGCCTAGCAAATTTATTTTTATTCTAACCATGATTTAAAAAAAAAAAAATTAATTTTGCGAGCGGGCTGGCTGCATAGGTGTTTTCATGTTTTTGCTCATGTGTAACGTGTATATGAGCCAGTTTCCTTTAGAAAGTTCTCCACGAAGGCATCATTCTCCGCAGGCAGATAGCTCTCAAGTGCTTTACCATAATCAAATAAACCTATTTTTTAAAATTTTTAAACTACAATTTCAAATTAATTATGCGTTTTGTCACTATTTATTTCACTAAATAATGAGGAGTTCTGTTTAGTGCATACACATATCAGGTGATATTTTATCTTCATTAACAAAAAAACAAAAAGAAAAAAACCAAGTTGAAGTAATTTTAAGACTTTCCTCTCACGGAAAAAAAAAAAGATCTGCATTTTATCCAATTTCCTTTATGAAAATTGAAGTTTACGTACAAACGAAATTCTTACAATATAACCTTCCTTGCGAACTCTCTTATTTACGATATAAACCATCTCTTATATTCGCTTTGGTAAAATGGTCTACGGCCTTTTACCAGTATATGGCTGTCATAACCCCTAAGGAAGCAAAGTAAGAAAATAATATAAAAAAAATAAGTCAATTCCTACTTAGGTCAACAAAGAAATATTTTCAAAATAAAAATAAATAAATAAATAAATACAAATAAAAAATTTTAATTAAAAATTTAAAAAATATTTAATATGTGAAAAAACTGCATTAACATCAAGTGTCATTAACTAGAAGTTTAAAAAAATGTATTTGAACTTGAGAGGATGAATAAAAAGTATTTTTTTAACGATTGGAAATTTGAACAAGATATAAGGAGAGAGTGTCAGCTAATAGTAGGAATTTAGTAATAAAAGGGTATGCTATACGGAGACTTGAGAAAGCAAGAACATAATCCATCTTTGGTCAAGCCCGAAAATTGAGTTTATTCTAAATCATATGAGAGGTGGAGTTCAAGTACGTCCATGGACCTTATAAGAGATAGATTAACCCAGTGGGCGAAGCGCGCGTCCCCCACATGTCCGCAAGAAGGAGTAGGGACGATCTGGTTTACTTTAACATTGAAACCTATGGCGTTTGTACCACATAACTGTTTTTAATTATTAAATGTGGTACGTTGTATATTGATGAGATTATGAAAGTCACAGTTTTTTTCAAGTAAGATTTAATATATCTCATTAAAGCACTTTTTACTGCATTTTGCGCATTATTTTCATGCATAATTCTTGTATAAACATGTTTACTTCCGTAAAACGGTAAAAATTCTAAACACAAAATACAACTTACTTTTGTGTACAAGTAAAGTAAAATTAAACATGATTGATAGTACATGATGCTTTGAAACAAATAAGGTAAAATATCTGATAATATTTTTAAAAATTTTATGAGTAATTTCAGGCAGAGGATTACAAAATTATTATAAGATTACAAGACGATCATTTATTTGATTATATGATCATTAATTATTAACATTACAAGATGATCACAAAATGATTATTTATTTTAATAATTCATAAAATTTGGAACGTAAACTTTTCTGAGTGCAACGAAAAAAATAAAATAAAATAAAGAAAAATCTGGAGGCACTCAGATTTTATATTACGCCCAAAGGGACTTTTCTTAAAGTTTTGTGTGTTACCTTTATTTATTGAATATCATGCTCTTCGCACGTAAACCACATAAAATTCAATTCAACAGCAATATGACAAAATATTTGGAAACAACATATCTTTAGAATTTCCAGACTGGAGATAAAAATGTTATTTTCCGTACAATGTTGCCATTGCTTGCTTTGAACTCGCTGAGTTTGTTAATCGAAAATTCGTTAAAGTTTTACAAAACATGAAATGGATTAATTGGTAATTTCGAAATGGAAGCAAATTCGAAATTCGGCCGCTCAGGTGTTTATGTTTGGGTGGAGGATTGCGTTATTCAAAATTTTATGTCTCTAGATACCGTCGTTTTTTTATAGTGCGAGAAACATACATGTATTCATGAAGATTCTTCATTATTTAATTTCTTTAAATATAATGCAGGGCGATAATATTTGGTGGCAACAATTTTCAAAGTGAAACGGACATTTATAGGAAAACAGCGCAAAATGCCGTTTCGAAACTAACAGCCTTTCTGGGCTAATAAATTAAATTCACAGTAAATAAAAAAATCTTATGCAAAACTAGAAATAAATTAAAAAAATAATCACTATAAAATATTAGCACAATTAATTATTATAGTTGAATACTATTTTAACATTAGAATAAAAGTATAAAAATCATTAAGGTGTTAAAATCGCAATGATGTATTATGGTATATAATTGAAATAAAACTCTTTTATAGAAATTATGCTATAATATTCACCTACAATTTTAAAAAAAGCAGCACAATTTAGAATTATAAACAAAAACTCTCAAAAATGCATTTTTAGGTATTTTGGTATTTATTACACCACCAAAAACATAAAAATTTAAGAGAAAATTGTTTGTTTGAAATTTTCTATTAGTTCAGATTTTAAATACTATTTTCTAGAAGTAGTAATTACAAATTTCCTTATAGCATAGGAAAAGCTAAAAAAAATATCCAGGCCTGGAAGTATTCAACAGCTTTATAATTATTTGGACGTTAATTATGCTTGATAAATATGCTAAATTTTTAAAAATAAATCTCAGTTTCAAAAATAAAAGTATGTAAAAATTCTAATTTGTGAAATGAGGTGCTATAACCAGCCTTTTTGTTGAAAATTATACGCTCTGCAATAAACAACTATTGGTTAGGTTTCTGCAAGTCGTCCCTACTCCTCCGGATGTGGTCAACGAGACAGCCGGGAATGCGTCAGAACGAGGGAGACATGGACCTTATAAGAAAGTCCTGTTATTATATATTATCTCTTATAAGGTCCATGAGTGCGTCAGAATGACGTCACCATAGCCAACTAATCAAAATTTCCTGCAAAGTTGAAATTTAGTTGCACCCTTGAGTCATAACCGGCGGCAGTACAAATAGTTATCGGACTTTTTGAAGGGGCATATATAGTAGGGGGTTTGACTTTCTGAAGGTGCGTGTAATTGGTCGAACAGTGGCCTTTGAGGTTTCTCGAAGGCCACGGTCGAACAGGCGTATCGGCGGTGGTGATATGGTATAGTTGCTCGGTGTTGGCGACAATGGATTACGGAACGGATAGTCTACCGTCGCGAAGGGTCAGGGCGTCCCAGGAACACAAATGACCGCGAGGACTGCGCAAACATAAGGCGGTCACTTCCGCACCAACAACGTTGCTAGCATCTGTAATATTTAATGATTTGTAAATGCAATGGAGTGTGTTGCTGCCTTTAATTGTAATTGCGCTAAACTTGGCGATCTTGCACTTCAAATTCGAAAGCCGCCAACTAGGCGGGAAAATTGTGAGTTCGTTCGTCTGCAGGCACCAAGTCGCGTCGTGTCAGTTGTCGAAAACTTCGGTTCTAAGCAATGTATCGTACAGATTATTGTTGAGTTTTAGTATAATACTAAAAGACATTATCGCCTTATACAGTCCACTGTAGAAACTCAAAAATTTTTTGGCAAGTCGAGCCGCAGCTTGTAATTGTCTCGTGAAGATGTGGTGTAATTTCGTTTTGTTAAGGATCCTTTGTCTCGTTGGATATGGATGAACTTCCGTTTTGTTGAGAATTCTTTGTCGCTTTGGATATGGTTATATAGTGATCACTTTGTTGCTACCCTGAAGGAAATGGGTAAATGAACTTTGATTCCTCTATTTTCAGTTAAGAACTGTATAATTTAAGCATTCAAATCATTGAATTTGTTTAGTTTATATCGCCTTAAATTTCGAACTGTCTGAAAAATTATTTTATTTTACTATTCAATATGGAAATGGAGAAAATAAAGAAAAAAAGAGCATCTTTGCGAAGTATTACTACGAAACAATTGGATAAACTCCAAACCGTAACTGGAAATTCAAATCCAGTGAGGTTATTGAAGAAGCATTTGCTCAGATAGTGGTTAAAGAGCAAGCCTTATATTTAGTAGATAGAGAAATAGAAAAAATTATTGCGATTCACGATTTGGAAGATGAAATTAATAGAACAGAACAGTATAAAGAAAAAATATTTCTTTTGAAAACGCGAGCGCCTAGACTGTTAAAAACGTCTGTAAGACAGCAACCGGTAATTGACAGTCAGAATTATTCGACTATCAAGGATACTAAAAGTAGAATTAAATTGCCGGATATACCTTTGCGAAGATTTTCTGGCCAATAAGAAGTCTGGAATAATTTTAAAATGTAGTTTAATAGCATAATATCTAACAATTCTCACTTACCGGAAGTTGAAAAGCTTTATCATTTGAAATCGTCGCTACGAGGTGTAACAAAACAGACTGAAATAGAAGACGAATCCTTTCAATCATTAGAAATTCGCTTTGAAAATAAAGGCTTAATTGTTGACAAACATATTAACTCCATTATAAACACGGAAAAAATAAATCATGAATCGGCGGTCGAGCTCAGAAAATTACTGGATAATATTTCTCGAAATATTAGAGCTCTTAAACACTGGAGCATTGAAAGGCATACATTTTCGGATCTCATACTGATAAATTTAATTCTCCCTAAATTAGATAAGGAAACTCGTAAATTATTCGAAATGAGTTTGAACACTACTGAACCTCCTAATTGGGCAGACATTATCGTATTTTTTGAGAAAAGATGTCAGGTTCTCGAAAACACAAATAAAATTACCAATTTAAATTCCATGTCTCTCACTTCAAATGTCAAGGGATTCCTAATTAATCCAAAACGAACTTCGATCAATAATTGTAAGTTATGTAAATCGACGCGTCAAATTTATATGTGTGATGAATTTAAAAATTTAGCAGTGAGTAAGCGTTTGAGACAAAAATTTGATCTTTGTATTAATTGCCTTAAACCATCGCATAAAGTGAGAGAATGTAAATCAAACAGTTCATGTAGCTTACGCAATTCGCGCCATCATAGCCTGTTGCATTTTTCTCAGCGGAAAACTTCTGCCGTCGAAGCGCAAAAAGGAATTGAGAAAGATTTCCCCTCGCCAGATCCGCCCCGACCGGAAGTAGCTTCTCAGTTGTCCTCGCTCACCGCCTCCTACGCCCGAAAGAATTTCGAAACTGTTGTGCTGGCGACAGCTCTAATTTATGTACGAAACACAGACGGTGAACCTTGCCCTTGCAGAGCAATCATTGATAGCGGTTCGATGTAACTTCATGAGTGTTGAATGTTCAACCAGACTTCGCTTAGATCGTGAGAAAATTAACGTTTCGGTTTCTTGCTGAAATGATAGAACCTTCAATATAAAACAAAAATTCAATGCCACTATCCTTAATAAAGAAGGAGAATATTATAGAGACTTAGAATTTTTAATAGTGCTTTAAATAACTAATATTACTCCAACTCAGAAATTGAACATTACATCCTTAGGAAATTTGAATTCTGTTCAACTTGCTGATCCTGAATTTTAAAGGCCTCGAAAGATTGATCTGCTTATAGGTGCTTTTTTAAAGTCTTTTTTGATTTATTAAAATGCGAAAAAATTCCGCTGAAAAACTCTGGACTTATGTATCAACAAATTTTCATAGGCCAGAGAAAATTTCAACGAATTTTTTGGAAGAAAAACTCCCAAGAAGAAATCAAGACGTATTAGCTGAATACCGTATGGCACAACTAGTGCCCCCTTTCCTTGCTACTAGAGTCCTACGACAATTAGCTGAAGATGAAGGAAAGGAATTTCCATTAGCTGTTTCAGTCACACTTGAAGACTTTTATATGGAAGATGTTCTATCAAGGGTATAAGATTTAGAAATAGCTAAAGAACTACCAGACCAGTTAGTGAATCTTTTAAGTCGAGGAGGCATGAAGCTTCATAAATGGTTCCCTAGTCACAGGGAATTACTGATTAATGTTGATACTAAGGCTGAATTATTCGTTCTCTAATGAAATGAAAAATGAAGTGAAGGTGTTAAGTATTTTATGGAAGCCAGATTCAGACTTTTTCACATTCAACATAACTACAAAGTCTGATGATTACTACACTAAGAGACGGATTTTATCAGATATTGCTCGAATATTTGATCCTATCGGTTTAATTGGACCAGTTATTACGAAAGCCAAAATTTTTATGCAGAAGCTTTGGCTTCTAAAAATTGGCTGGAATGATATGCTTCCCGAAAAGGAATCTCGTGAGTGGAAGAATTTCATCACGTCGATGCCTAAAATTAATGCTGTATTATTATTTAGCGAAAAAGTTTGCTTAAAAACACTTCTAATAGAGTTTCGCATGGATTTTCTGATGCATCAGAATTGGCTTATGGAGCATGCATTTATGTGAAATGTGTATCACAGACGAGCTCCAGTTCAGTAGTTCTTTTGTATAGTAAATCGAGAGTCGCACCGTTAAAATCCCTATCTATCTCAAGACTTGAACTGTGTGGTACAGTGTTACTATCGCAGTTAATGAATAAGGAGCTAAAGGCACTTACATTGAAATTAGACAAGATATACATGTGGTGCGACACATCTGTAATCCTTGCATGCATTTGGAATTCTCCACATGTATTAAAGACATTTGTATCTAACTGAGTTGCCAAAATTCAGCAACTTACACACGAGTATTGCATATTGTAAGTTATATTTTCAGGTTCCTTTATAACTGTCGGAACCAAGAAAAAAGAAGGAGAATTTTATCAGTAGAGGAAGTCAATGGGGCACAGTTGTATCCGATTAAGGTAACTCAAAATGAAATATTTTTGAAGGATATTAAAAACCTGAAAGGGACATCTCAGGTTACAAGTAAAAGTTGTTTGAATGCACTGAATCAATTTTATTGATGAAAATCAGTTGCTAAGAATAGGGGGACGTTTGCAAAATGCTAATTTAAATTTCACACAAAAACATCCTATTATTCTACCAGCTAATCATCAGTTCACGAAATTAGTAATAGAACATTACCATAAAAATATCTGCATGTAGGTCCACAAGCATTGTTGAATTGTGTCAGAGAAACGTTTTGGCCTCTACGAGGTTGGAAACTGGCACGACAAATTGTGCGCAGTTGTGTAGTTGGTAGAAGGGCTAAACCAATTCTAGTTGAGAAGGTAATGGGACATCTTCCTCAGGAGCGGGTGAGAAGAAGTGCACCTTTTAATTGCCCAGAAATCGATTTTTGTGGCCTATTTTATATAAAGTATAAACATCAACAAAAGGGACAAATGCATTACATTTTGAATTAGTATCAGATCTGACATCTGATACTTTCATTGCTGCGGTGACAAGATTTTTCTCTCGTAGGGGTAGAAGCATGATCATACTTTCCGACAATGCAACAAATTTTGTAGGTGCTAGTAGAGAATTGACTAAATTGTATAATCTTATTAAGAACAAAGATGAATCTTTAGGAAATTACTTGATTTCTGAAGAAGTGAAATGAAACTTTTTTACATCCTAAAACTCCCAATTCTGGAGGACTTTGGGAGGCAGGAGTCAGATCATTCAAGTATCACCTTAAACGTGTAGTAGGGAAAACAAAACTGACGTATGAAGAATTTCTGACAGTGACCCTTCAAATAGAAGGTATATAAAATTCTAGGCCCATCACTCCATTACTAGCAGATCACGATTGTACTTTAATTTCTAACAGCAGGTCATTTTTTAATTTTTAGACTATTACAGCGATTCCAGAACCAAAACTTCTAGAAAAGCCTGAGAACAGATTAAGCCGCTAGCAAAAAATTACCAAAATTGTCCAGGTGTTTTGGAAAAAATGGAGTAATGACTACTTAAATCACCTCCAACAAAGAAACAAATGGCAGTATAAAAAAATGATGTTAAAATTCCATAGTTTTGATAAAGGATGATCATTTGCCCATTAATAAATGGTCCCTGGGTCGTATTGTAGACGTTTTCCCTGGAACTGATGGCAATATAAGAGCAGTCACTGTTCGAACTTCAAATGGTCTGTTGAAACGACCAGTAACAAAATTATCTATTTTATTGTAAACAGTTGAATTCTTGTGAACTTAAAAATAGTGTAACATTTTGATATTTTTATATTACTTAGCATGTATTTACTATATGTAGTTGATTGTAATGTCATCATCATACATGTTTATTACTGTGTTTTACAACTAATACGGAATATTATGTGTTTTTAAAGTAAGTATTTATTGTTATAACTGAATTGATATTTTGTTGAATGAAATCATTCAACCGGGGGGGGGGGCAGAATGTTGCTGTAATTGTAATTGCGCTAAACTTGGCGATCTTGCACTTCAAATTTGAAGGCCACCTACTAGGCGGAAAAATTGTGAGTTTGTTTGTTTGCAGGCACCAAGTCGCGTTGCTGTCAACTGTCAAGAACTTCGGTTCTAAGTAATGTATCATACATATTATTGTTGAGTTTTAATAAAACTACTAAAAGACATTATCGACTTATACAGTCCACTTTAGATATATAAGCAGGGTGTTTTCCTTTCAAAATGCAAAGTTTAAAATTACCAGAGCCAATGAAATTTGATGGAAATCTTGCTTCAAACTGGCAAAGATGGCTACAGTCATTCGAAATATGTAAAGTAGCCAGCGGATTACATAATAAAGAAAAGGTAAGAGTTTAATACTTTTCCTCATGTAATAGGAATTTGTGGTCTTGAAATATATAATACATCCTATAGAAGAAGGTAAAGAAATTAAATTAAATGAAATGAAGACAAAATTTTCGAAACATTTCATACCTAAGAAAAATATTACATATGAAACACATTTATTCTTTACCAGAAATCACACCACATCAAAAAGTATGTAACTGACCTTTGAAACAGTCCGAATTACCTTCAGATGAGTATGTAACTCACCTTCGAAATAAAGCTAGAACTTATGAGTTCGCACAATTAACGGATAGTTTAATAAAGAATAAAATTGCTTATGGTATTAAAGATGCTGTAGTGAAAGTAAGATTATTACATGAAACAGAATTAGCATTAGAAAGAGCTCTTGATGTATACAGATCTGCAGAAATAAGTACACATCAAATGAAAATAATAAAAGATGAGGAAACTGTTGTTACTTAGTGAAAAAGAAACAAAGTAAACATAATGAGAATACATACAAAGAGGTAAATGCTGAGAAAGAGACAAACATTTTTTCTAAATGTGGAAAATCTCTTGAGTATCGGAAGTGTCCAGCATATGGAAATTTCTGTCAATAAGTGTTAGGCAACTCATTTTGGGAATAAGTGTAAAAACTGTAATATAAAAAGCAAGTTAAGGTAGACAAAAAAGAGAAACAAATTAAATTAATAAATCATGACTCTGAGGAATAGTTAGAATTTCATGTAGGTACATTAAACCTTAGATCGAATAACAATAAGAGAAATGGACAGTTGATGTCAATGTGAATAAAAGTGAACTAAATTTTTCAAATAGATACAGCAGCAATGTTATTTCTAAAAGCAAAGTGAAATTGCAAAATGTTCCCATGCAGAAATCTGAAATTAAAGGATTAGTTGCATTCTCTGGGAATAAAATGGATACTATAGGAAAAGTAGCACTTAACTATCAATATGAAAAAAATTGGCAGTTAAGTACTACTTTTCCTATAGTACTTAATTATTATTTAACTGCCAATATGGAAAAAATAATTATGCTGTAGAATTCCAAGTTATGGATAAAGAAGTACCTTCCATATTAGAATAAAAATCATGTCTGAAACTAGGTTTGATTCAAAAAGTACTGTTTACACTGATAAAGAAATACAAAGATGTATTTGAAGGCTTAGGCCGTTTGAATGGAGCATATAAAATCCAGTTAAAACAAGATGCAATACCATTAATTCATCCTCCAAGAAAAATACCCATAGCTATACAAGATGAAGTGTACAACGAATGGAAAATTTAAATGTTAATGAGAAAATACAAGAACCAACTGAATGGATAAATTCAATGGTCATTGTTGTCAAACCTAACAAAATATGAATATGTTTAGATCCTAGAAATTTAAATAAAGTGATAAAACGAGAATGTTAACCTATGTTAAGCATAGACAAAGTTGTCACTAGAATGACAAGCACAAAAATATTTTGTTTTATATGCTAATAGTGCTTTTTCGCAAATCCAGTTTGACAAAGAAAGTAGTAATTTGTGTACATTCATTACACATTTTGGCAGCTATAAATTTAAAAGGTTATCATTTGGCATATGTTCAGCTCCAGAAATTTGCCACAGAAAATTACACCATATAAAAGAAGGTCTGGAAAAGATTAATGTATTAAAGATGATATCTTAATATAGGATCTAATGAAGAGGAACATGACCTACGACTTAGTAAGTACAAAGATCACGAGAAAATAATCCGAAGTTCAATAAATCTAAGCATAAAATAAAAGTTAATCATGTGAATTATATAGAGCACGAGTTAAGTGAAAATGGATTAAACTCTGATTTTTCTGAAGTTGAAGCAATTGATAAAATGCCACAACCTACACATGTGCCTCCTCTACAAAGATTTTTAGGAATGATTAATTACTTGGCCAAATTTATTCCTAACTACTGTTAGTGCACTATTAAGACAGCTACTTGAGAAAAATGTTCTCTAGCACTGGACTGAAAAACATCAAAAAGCTTTTGGAACACTTAAAGAATTAACTGTAAAGCACCCGTATTAAAATTCTATGATGTTAATCAGAATGTAACTCTTTCAGTAGATGCAAGTTCTGAAGGATTTTGTTCTGTTTTACTACAAGAAAATCAACCAATTGCTTATGCTTCCAGAGCTTTGATGAAAAGTCAGGAAAATTATGCTCAGATAAAAAAAGAGCTTTTAGCTATTACTTTTGGATGTTCTAAACTTCATCAATATATATATGGCAAATGTATTACAGTTGAAAATGATCATCAACCATTAGAAAGCATAACTAAGAAACCACTTTTTAAAGCACCACAGGGCTTGCAAAGAATGCTGTTAAATTTACAAAACTATGATCTAAATGCAAGATACAAAAAGGGGAGATTTATTAATAACAGACACTTTAAGTAGATCATATATGAATAAAACAGAAGCAGATAATGATGAAGATACAGAAATCTGTTTGTTGATTTCAGCATCTGATGACAAAATTTATGAACTGAAGAAAGTGAATGTGATGCTACACTACAGTGCTTAAAGAAATATATTCTGAGAGGTTGGCCAGAAAGGATACATCAGCTGGAACCTCAAGTCAAAGTACTTTGGGACTATAGAGATAAGATGACAATAAAAAAATGACATATTTTTCAAAGGAGGAAGGGTAATTATCCCTTTTTCTATGAAAAAAGATGTTAAATTTAATTCATGAGAGTCACTTTGAGATAGAAAAATGTAAGAAAAAAGCTACAGATGTTTTGTTTGGGCCATTTATGAACAAGCAAGTAGAAGATAAAATTTCAAAATGTCCTATATGCAATGAATACCAGAACAAAAACACATAAGAGAGCCTATTACCTTGGTATAACTTTGAAACAGATTTATTTGAGATTAATGAAGATGCATACTTTATTAATTGTAGATTACTAGTCGAACTTTTTTTAAATCTCCAAATTACCGAATACCTGAAGTCAGACAGTGACCAGTTACATGAAATCTCATTTTGCAAGATATGGTGTGCCACTGATAGTTATAACGGATAATGGACCTCAGTTTGCAAGTAAAGAGTTTGTGGAATATGCAAAGAAATACCAATTTAAACATATAGCGAGCAGTCCATAGCATCAGCAGTTGAATGGATTAGCAGAGCATTCAGTACAAAAGGTGAAGAAATTGTTAAAGAAAGCATCACCAGCTCAACGACTTACGAGTAGAACAAGAGGGATTCTTCCTACATCTGAAGAATTATTAAAACGTCAAGTTGGGAAAAATGTAAAAGAAAAAATCAACCAAGAAAGAACTAAGCAGAAGTCATATTATGATCGCAATACAAAAACATTACCATTGCTAAGAAAAGGAGATTGTGTTAAAGTATACCAAGATGATCGCTGGAAACCAGCTATTGTAGTAGTATATAAGACGCCTAGGTCATATATACTAAGATCAGAAGGATCAGTATTTAGAAGAAATAGAAAAGACATTAGAGGTACTACAGAAAACAGTTCAGTTGTTGAAGAGAATATCAAAGCAACATAACAAGGAGTTAACGCACAGAAAACAGATGTAATAGGATTTGATCCCAGATATTCTCAAGGGCAAAGTTTAGAAGATCAACTACCAAACTCTGCTTAGAAGCAAGGGACGGTGAGCAAAGAATTAGAAGTGGGAGAGTGATTAGAAAGCTGGCCAGGTATTTGGACTGATTTTTAGACTTAAAAGAACTTCTTGATCTTATTTAAAAAATGGAAGATCTAATATTTAATAATTTGTAAATGGCAACATTTAATATTTAGTAACTTGTAATTGGTAACACTTTTGGATACATTTAAAAATAGAATTATGCTGGTATTGCAGTTCTTTGTAACATATAATATTCTTTCAAGCGATAATCCCAAGTGAAAAATCTGAACTAACATATAATATCTTATGCTTATAAATAAATAGTTTAAAAACTTAAAAGTGTACCCTCATTATTTTATAGCATCAATTCAATGCCATTTTCCACCTTCAAGGGAAACCATTTGGAGATGACTGGCTGACATCCATTAAGATGCCTACCACTGACCCCACATTATAGGCAGTGTCAACTGGATTTTTGCAAAACTCAGTCAAGCTGGAGTGTGATTTTCAGCGATGAATCCCAATTCAGTCATAATGCTGACGATCAATGCACATGGATGTGGATGTGACTAGGCCAGTGGTCTGATCCAGCATTTGTTGTCAAGCAACATATAGCAATTACACAGGGTTTGACAGTGTGGAAAGCAATTTGTTGGAACACGATTACCTCTAGTCATCCTACAAGAAACTATGATGGCTTGCAGTTATGGAGATGACATTTTAATGCCAGTTGTATTGGCTATGCTATCAAGTCAATCAGGTGCCATTTATCAGCAAGACAATGTTTGTCCACTTACTGCACGACTTTCCTAAAATGTCTGCAAGAATATGACATACTCCCATGGCCTGCCAGGTCACCAGACCTCTCACCAATAGAGCAACTTGGGGCATGCTTGGAAGGCAACTGCCGCCATCCCGGAATATAGGTAAATTAACTGCCAAGTTGCAAAGATTATGGCATGATCTTCCACAAGGGTCATAGGTGACCTAATTAATTTGATGCCACACCGTGTTTCGGATTGCACAGCTGCCAAAGGTGGCTATACTAACTACTTACTGATTTGTAATCATTTGTTTATCTCCTCATGCACTACATATTGTTGAGTTTCAAGATAGTAGTTCATTTCCTTCTAGGTACATATATTTTTTTGTAACAGAGAGTAAATAGTAAACTTTACATTAATATACAAATTAAATAAGATAGTTTCAAGTTTTTTGCTGAATCTTCAGTAATGAAAAAGGTAAGAAATCTATGAACATTACACAATAAAAATCTTTATTTTTGTTTTGTATAACAATATTCTTCTACAGTCTTTCTTTTACTTCCAGGTTACATGACAACTCAACAGTGTCATATGTCCATTAGCACTGAATGATTTTTGATATTTTCGTCAAATACTATACATGAGAGTATTTAAATTTTACTAAACATTCTTTCTTTGTTATCACAAAATTTCAAAACGTTCATTGGCTCAATATTCTCAAAGAGTTGTATTAAAAAAAAATTGCATAATACAAAATTATAATGAAAAATTCTTATTCACATTTTATCATTAAATATTTAATATTAACATTTTGAGAGTTTAAAAAGTGCATACTGTAACATATAATTGAAAGAGAATAAAAAGCACAAGGGCAACTTTCTTTCATTATGCCAGGAAATACAGGTGGTTGTGCTAAAAATTTTATTCACACATTTATCACACAATAGGTTACGGTGCCAAAAGATACTTCTCTGTATTCACTTGCATAAATTCTAATCCGATAAAATCAAAATTCAAATACTGAAAATTTTGACATAAAATGTTCACAAGAATAAAATCTGAACTTTCCATCATTAATGATTGTTTATGAGAACAAAATTAGAAGCACATTAGGAGCTTTTAATAATGGCTGTTTTGTGGAGAAAAATTTGTATTCAGTATGTTACTGGCTTAAAATATCACAGTCAAAGCTAAATATCGTACAGCAATTTTTCACCACCTACTCAAAAATGTAATAATAATAATGAGAACCACATATTTAACAATAACAATAAACACCTGTTAAGAAAAAATGTAAATAATGTTAAAAGTAACTTTTTGAAAATTCATGATTTATAGATGTTAACTTACACAATAAACAAGTTAGAGATAATAATTTGATTCACAACTTTCAGCCATAGAAATATAAACTGTTCAGCGAAATTTATAATAAAACTCTAAATTTTGAATAATAGTAACCTTTGTACATTCAGCTACAGGGTGCATGAAAATAAACATCAAGCAACAGCGTATGAAATTTTCCTTCACACATTTATTTAACTTTAACAGTGTCAACTTCAACATTCATTAAATGAAGAAGTACTGACCATATTAAAAACAATCATTCACAGTTATTAGTACTCAATCAGTAAAACAAGTGCAATGGGTAACAATTGGAAGTGAGAGAATACTAAATACCTGGCTAGTTATTCAACCGCACAAAGTCTGCAGGATTTTGCGGATAAATCGCATGTACCAATATTTCAGAGAAATTATCCTCTTCTTTCTAAATGGAATTTTATATTGTGTGCATATTCATATTCCTCATTTTCATACAGAACACTCAAAGCTAATAAAGCGAGTACAGTAAACCCTTGATATACAGAAGTGTTCCATCATATGGCACAATTCACAATCAAGCACAACTTTTTGCCCTTCAATGATTAAACAAATAGTTCTGCCTGCTGTTGCCCAGAAGTTTTAAAACTAACCAAAAACTGAAAAAAAAAATACTAAGCATGATGAAAAATCACAAAGAACTATAGAAGATCATGATTTACTGAGTTGATAATATTATCCTGGCAGAGATGACCAGTGTTAGTTGGCACTTTTTAAGCAGATGCTCACAGCACTTGAGTTCCCTCCAGTAAACAGAAGATGCCTGCAGGATCGCTTCCACAGCACACTCTATAATACAGTTAATATTTTGATTTATTGTTTCTTCATATTTCACTTACTGCCAATGGTGCACATGAAGTATACAAGTAAATTTCTTACAATAGTAATAAATACATAAAATAGTATATATCTGTTACAAAAGTTTGAAAAATACTTGTAAATTTCAAACTTTTGTAACAGATGTATACTATATTATGGTAATACATAATGAATACATTAAACATCTCTACAGAATCCATAAATATCTCACAAATATTGGCAGATTGAATAATTTACCTGCAATTTTTTTTTTCAAACAACTTAAAACCCCAAACCCCTTTCATATATATTTAAATATATCCTAAGAAAATATGGATATAAGGAAAACTTCGCAGTTCAAATTCATGTAGTTCAAGGGTCAACTGTACCACACATTAAATGTATATATAATAAAATTAAATTTTTTGAATATGCCAAATTATTATTGAAATGCCTGTTTTAGATTTCATATTCAAGATATAACAATTCAATCACACCAAAAAATTCTACAAAACCTGTTTCTTATACATACAATTTTAAGAAAAATCTGAGAAAACATGGAAAGCGAATTAAAACTAGTAATTGCAATCGTTTACATTAAATAATGAAGAAAAACAGTTACAATTTTGTAAATGCTTTCCTAAAAAATGAGTATTTGAAATTCTTAGGATGATTTGATGTTAACTAAAATGGGACATGAGTGCATCAAAATTTTAAACTGGATAATGGATTTACTTTTGAAAAGAATAATTTTTCAGTATTAAGTCATTACCAGTGCTCTGAATTGAAATACACTTACTGTATGCACACATGTATCATCTGCTTTTGCAACCTGTGCATCAGAAAATAATTGCTTTATCATTTTATCCTACACAGTTCAACTATAATATATAGATGAAACTAAAAAATAAACAAAATTTTTGCAGAAAAATATTTTATAATACTCGCACTAGAACAGGGTCTACAATTTCTTATAGATAAATATAAACTTTGATAATATTTCACTTCAATATATTTAAGAAAAACACAGTGCAACACCTTTTTCAAATTCTTTCAATGATATTGGCTCAATTATTAAAAAAACTCTCCCATGAGTCCCTGAAAAATATTAACCACACAATTTTATCCCTGAAATTTAGGGCATATTTATGAATACCAGTAATAGTAGCAGAATTTGGATTCAAAATAAAAAGGAAATAATTGAACTAGTGAGTATAAAATTTAATTATTGCTATGTTAGAATTTGTACAATAGAACTTTCTATACTAAAAATATTGAAATTTTTACTTAGGCGGGTACTTATATTATGCAGCAACATACAGTTGCTAATTAAAAAGTGTATTTTCATGCCTAAATTTAAGTAAAAACTGTAATTCATTAAAGAAGGAATGGAAAATAATAAGAGTTAATTAAAATTCATATATGACTGCTGTTTGGTAGCTGAGTTCAAGTAGTTTTCTCGTAATAGAAAAATAACTCTGATTTTAGAAATTGAGAAACACAGAACGGAAAGAATGAAACAAAGGTAATAAAGGAAAACTTTCTTAATTATACATAACTTATGAATTAATACCAAGCCAGATGTTTTACAGTACATAAATTATTTATCACTCAAAACATTATTTCAAATAAGTTAAGAATAAATATAAAAACAATGTGGGAAGAATGGATAAAACGTTGTTACAATAACCACAGAGTAAAAATTATTACCAAAATCTTGCCACACAAAAAGTTTACAAATAGAAAAAAGTAACGCATAATTTTTATTTTAACAAAAATGTGTATAATGACAAGAAAACAAATCACAGAAAACTAGTTGTGAACTAGATGGGACTCATTTAGTTAACATTTTAATAAAAACAGTTGTGTTATTTCCATTACTTAACTTTGGCCATATAACACAGATCACAAGAAACACAATTAATTGATAAACAAATGTATATAACACACTTAAGATTTCTAAATTCAAGTGAATTATCACATCTGGTTCATTTTTTAATACAAAATATCATTTCATGATTAAATAAATAATAAATATCTCTCTATACATATACATACATACATACATATATATAAATATATCATTTTAAATAAAGTTATGTTTTAAATTTTTCCAACAAATATAAAGCATGTAACAGAGTATTTCATGTAAATATCTGTAACTAAAAACAACTGACTTTAAATGCATTTTTAATTCTGATAATGATTTGCATTTTAACATTAACGCAAAATACATAATAATAGAAGTTTCAAAGAATTAGCACTACTTTTGCAAGAACAGGTATTTTTTACCATGAGACATTAAGTCAGTACTTTTTGATAAGACTGCCCTCAAGCCTACTTAAAAGATTTACAACTGCAGATTTAAATACTATAACTAATTGTAATTTTATATGCACCTTCAAAGAAAAAGTGTTTGTTGTTTAGGACTTTATGAATATGATAAGTTTCTTTCAACTCTTTTAAAACAGACTTTGTGACAGTTAAAACTTCCATGTTTTAAAATCTTTTCAAAAACTTATAAATTATATACTCTTTCATAGAACAATAAATATCTATTGTTTTAGTATGCTTTTATAAAAAATAGTCTCCTCAACTGCATTACATACAAGTTACATAACTAAGTTTTTTTCATCTTCCCACAGTCTTGTGATCGATGCCAGCGGCGAAGTTGAAACTTAGATGTTTTTATGCTCAGGAGAGCATTTTGTGCTGCTGTATCACTATCAAACACAGCAAGTACTATATATTTATTACTAGCAAGTAAATCACTTCCTTCTTCCAAGATCTCCAAACTTTCAGAATTCACGAAATATATTTTTGCACCATGTTCTGTCACTTCTTCTAAATACCTTTCAACATCATACTTCCTCATGTCCCCAGGCAAACCTTCCACTTCTAAAACACGGTTTCCTGTTTAAAAAAATGCACACACATGTAAATATATGTAGGTATGTACGTATATAGTGCCCAAGAATGTCATTCACAAACTTTACATGCTTGTCTGTCACATTATAACAAACAGGTCTAACATAGGTAGGTGTGTTCAAAACGATGACCAGCCGCTCTTAGAGGGTCATGTTCACATATGTATTAGAGAGTGAAAAAGCATCATTTCAGGCGAGAACATTAAATGAGAAGGATGCAATGAATCAGCAATAAAGAACTGCACAATATGCATTACATTTACATGGCTGTGGATAGAAATGGACGAGGTTCACTTGCTGAGAATGATTTCCAAACAGATGTCAGCCAACTCAACCACTGTTTGCACAATTACACCACAGATTAAGTGAGGCTGCAGCTTTCTGAGTAAGCAATAATATCCATCAACCATGTACTACACACAGTAAAGAAGGATGTGCTAAGGGAAATTTACAGGAATCCAACAATAAGTACCACAGTAATCAAACACAAACTGGGTATACCTCACTCCAGCATTGGGTGTATGCACAAGGACATGCTACATTCCTATCACATTCAAAAATTTCAAGCACTGAGCAAAGTGTATTACTTCCAATGTGTTGCACTCTTGTGATGGTACTGGATGAACATAACAAACAACCAGATTTTCCATCAAGGGCTCTGCTTACAGATGAACCAACTTTTCACAGGACAGCATCTTGAACTTGTACAACTTACATGTATGTGCACATGATAACCCCAGGAGTACATATGCTTTTGCACACCAACAGCACTTCATCATAAATGTATAGACTGGTATTTTTGGTGACATTTAATTGGTCCTTATAAACCACCTCCACAGGCATACTTATTGCCTATTTTTAGAAGTGCTACCAAATTTCACACTGACATACTTGGTTACAGCATGATAAGGCACCCATACATTTCAGTATCAATCTGCAAGACTACCCCATAGGACTTATACTCATCCATATCTTTGGCAGAGGCAAACCAATCACATGGTCACCGCAATCCTCTGACTTCGTCCCTATGTTACGTCCAATGTTACATTACTTTGGTGGATAGAAGTAATTTTGACCATCTTATGTAACCATGATTATTTCCTTAATCTCTAACATTAAGTTTTCTTAATAAGGCCATGTTAATGACACTATCAAATCCCTTTCTTTGTGTGTCAATAATGTTGTAGCACTGACTAATTTGATTTTCAGACACTTCCTATGTAAAACGTGTTTGTACAGACCAGCCAGTAAAGTTTGTAAATGACCTTTTGTGACAGCTGGTATATAAAAATTCTAAATATTTATATATGCATATGAAAAATTTAAAGTTTATTAGTATCAGAATTATATACACTGCCTCAGGGGAAAAAAAGTTACACTAAGAAAAAGCAAATGCACTGAACCACAAATTTTAGTAGAGTGTACCACTAGTAACCTACATAAGTCTTTTTTTTTTCCTTAAGCATATTAAAAAAAATTTGGAGTTCTATTCAAGGATAATCTAATGGACTAAAGCGTGCCAATACTGGAGATCTGAAATGCCATCTGGAAAAGGGGAGGCTAATGAGCTGGCTTTTAAGCTGTTTTTTAAAAACACTTAAAAACATATAAACAAATAATTACAGTGTGAGTCTCCTGGTGCACTTTAAGGGGGGAATAAAATTAATTCAGGATAACACAAATTATACTGAATAACTCTTAGAAGACAAAGTAGTTACATCACCACTGAGTAAAACTATACAAATTAGTCTATCTGATTACAGACGATGGCCATTGGCCGCTTTCTATTGACAGGATCATTGATGTCATAATCATATACTTTTATAATTGGGTTGTTTATACTTTTAAGATTAGAACAGAACGGCAATAAAAATACTTCAATTGATCAATGCACAGATCTTCATAGATCTTTTGGTTTCGAATGTACCAAGGTGAGTTGGTAATCCGTCTCAGGACACAATTCTGTGCCTGATGTAATTTCTTTCTAGAAGATTTACACGAATATGCCCATACCGGACAGGCATAAGATAATATGTAATGCAATATGGTTTTGTAAATAAGCAACTTGTTGTCTATTGAAAGTACACTGTTTCGAGAAATTAAGGGGTGTAGTGTGATTTCACTAACTTGAAACTTTCTAATAATAGATGTGATGTGTGGAGTCCATGAAAGAGTTTTACTGAGGATCACCCCAAGATAAAGCTGGCCCATGGGATGACTTCTCCACATAGCTGTAGATTTTTATTGAATTTGTTTTTCTTGGTGGATAAAACAGCTTGCATTTTATCCACATTGCCTTCGATTTTCCATTTTTGCAGCCAAGTCTCGACTATGTTAATGTAGTATTGTAACCGTTATATTTCTGGGCTAATAAATGCACTTTGTGAGAGGATTGCAGTGTTGTCAGCATACATTGTGAGTGTCATGTTAAGTGTAGTAGGAATGCCATTTACATATATATTGAATAATGTGGGCCCAAGAAGGGACCCCTGCTAAGATGGCCCTGCATGTAGGGAGTGTATCTGAAACATGAACAACAAAGTGTTTACCGGTCAGGTAGGATTTAATTATGTTTGTGATGTAACTTGGGAATTTCAAGTTGTGTAATTCGTATATGAGGATATCTAGCCATACACGATCGAAGACCTTTGCTATATCCAGAAAAAATCCACCAGTAACCTTTTGCTGCAGTCCTTCACTGATGAGTTCCACAACCCAGTACAGCTGATTCACAGTGGAGTGCTTGCTTCCAAAGCCAAACTGGTATGGAATGATGATCCGGCTGTACGATTTTGGCAGGCTAGAAGACTTCTGCGGATACAGGATCGGCGTAATTTTAGCTAACTTCCAACTTGCTGGAAAATGCTGCCATTTAACAATCAGGTTGATGATCTTTGTATAATATAGGAGTACTTAACCGGGAACCTCTTAAACATTCTGTTTTTAATGCTGTCGTGTCCAGGGCTGTTGCTGTTTTCAGTTTTTTAATGTAAGCACAGACCTCTGACGCCATGTGACAACTGTTGGTTGGATTTGGCAAAAATGAATCTAAGAAAGAAATATGCAGCGATGTAGGTGTCTGAAGCAAGGGAAAAACGATGGCACTATGCATTAATTGCTGCTAAGGGAAATCTAGGTGAACATGTGTTTAGTCGCCAACTGTGCACCCATATCTTTAACTGCAACCACAACATAGATTCATGGGAGGGGGGTAAGCACGCTTCATTGTTGCTGCACTTTTTCGGTTTTTATTCTGATGCAACTATTGTCTATGTTAATTTAATGTGTAATAGTTAGATTATAACTAAAGGTTTTGTTATTTAAAATTAAGCTATTGCTTCAAGTGTCTTGCTGATCATATGAAAATCTATCCAGGCCTCTACATAAATATTTTGTAAAAGACAGAACAGTAGTGAAATGCATTCTGAATCTATATTTTTTTATTATTGTGTAGATTGGATTACTTTTAACACATTCATCAATAATCATGTTCCACCAATGTGGATTGCTTTAATGTATTTGTCAGTTATCATGTTCCAAGAATGTACAAGTAGATAAGTTTTGTGCCTCAAGGCCATTTGTGAAATTCTGTACCTTTTACTGCCACAACAAGGATATTATCTGTGTGCATTGATCACGTGGTTCTTAAGTATTTCTCATGCTGTAGATCATTTGAACCCAGGTACAAACATTAAGTGCTTATTCACATATACTGCCATTTTACTGTTATCTGTTTTTATTTTATATGTATCACTGAAATGTCTACTAGCGATCTTCCAACCACTGATGACAAATGGCTCACATTGCTGTGAAACCAGCCCTTCTTTGCCGTAATGACTACAATCCATGGTTTTTTTTCAATTAGATGGCCAATTCCAAGCTTGGGGTATCACACGCGATGACATGAAATTTCTTACCGTGGTTTTTGACCTCCACACCCAGGTTCTGCAGTCTGCCAAAGATAACAAATACAAGGAAATGAAAAATAAATTAACATCACTAGATGATGAGCTTGAAAATACCAATTAAAGCAGCTGTTACAGGATTTGCGACTTGGTGATACGCACACATCCCAGTTTTACAAAAATGCAAGAACTTGCAGGCAACAATTTTAAATCCAAAGTTTTAAAAATCATTGTGGGTCAACTGTCTCCTGAGCAATATCCAGGCTATTCTTACCACTAGTAATGAAAAACTACTCCAGCTGGCCCAAATGGCAGACAAAATTCATGATGTTCTCCAGCCATGAGCAATCAATCAAGTTCAGCATCCCAGTTTTGTTATTTCATAACTCTAGCAAAAAATCCAGGAATAACCATTGCAGGCCACAGCCTTACAGACATGATCTCAGTACCACCTACACAGTAGATCACAGTCTTGGAACCGTAATAATATGGAATATCAACATATGCAGTCCAGTCAGCAGAAGGAAATTTGTTCCTATCACTCACAATTTGACGATAAAGCACCAAAGTGTATACGCCTCTATACAAATTCCAGCAGACCTCTCTAAACTGAATGGGCCATCACAGTGGCCAGTACATTATTCGATTTCTTGTAACTGACAAAGCATCAAGCATGCACTTTCTTGTTGATACTGATACTTCAGTCGTAAGTGCCTCTCTTTCCGAATCAAAACGGCTGCCTCGGAAAATCAACCTTATTTGCAGCTAATGTATCAAAAGTCGCAGCATCTGGAGAAATATTAATCTCTTTAAACTTACGTTTGCATTGCAAATTTCAATGGCCATTTGTCACAGCTTTAGTTTCACACCCAATAATTAGTACAGACTTTTTCCAAAAAGTTTCTTTGTTGGTCTACATTAAAAATCAACACTTACTAGACTCAATCACACAATTGCCCACTGTATGCAGCATCAGAAATGCCCCAAATTTTGGAATTAAATTTCACCCTTCCACAAACCACTTGAGCAATATCCTAATATCATCTGCTTGGTAACTGGCAAACCAACTGCTGAGCATGGTATTGCACATCAAGGAGACCACTGGACCACCAATCTTGGCCAAAGCAAGGTGGTTGCTTCCAGAAAAATTTAAGAGCTGCAAAAGAAGAATTTAAATACATGCTGGAACAGGGAATTTGTTGGCCTTCAAAAAGTTACTGCATTAATGAAATTCTTGAGAGTGAAGAAGAGCCATACATTACCATACCACCAGAATTCCAATGGACTTCTCGAGATGTTCCATTGGTCCCTTAAACAGGCCATTAGATTTCATAGCTCTGTTCACTGGGTTAATGTTCTTCCCATAGTATTGCTAGGACTAAGAGTAACTTTTAAAGAGGTCCTGAGTTCTTCCAGCACGAAAATGATCTATGGTGTCAATTTATGTTTACTTTTGAGATTTTATAAACCCCACAAGAAACTCAAACAATGTCAAGCCTTATATGTTTCTCAGATACTGGCATGAAACCATGGCTCTCTCTGGAAGAACACTGCTTGGCTCACTCTCATGGCACTGCAAGGTATGCAAGTGCTATCTCAGTTGACCTGATCCCCAATCCCTTGCCAAATGAGCATGTGTGTGAAATAATTGAGTACTAGTGGAATACCCCATCTCCTCCACTAAATAAAGTGGGGAGGACACAACCACAATGCATAGTGCATGATAACAGAAGATTTGATTTAGACAATGTTTTGATGCAACTTCATGCTCAAGAACATATTGCCTGAAATGCATCTGAAACATCTTACTGATGCCCTCTAAATCTAAGAACCTTATCATTGTACATCTTTTAAAAATGAAGTCATTCATTAAGCACTTGACTGTCTATCTGTATACAAATTTTGGTCTGTGTCCAATCATGTTTTCATGCTGTGGCATTTCTCTTCTGAGATAGTATTATATACATTACTTAATTTTGATTGCCAATATAAATATGCTGCCTACCAGTATTAATTAAATATTTACTTAAAAATAAGGCAGAAATATCAACATTTTTATTTCAACATAAAGATAGTAACCACTAATTGAAACATACACTCTGAAGTTTACAAAACTCTGCACTCTTATTTAATTTTACCAGGGTTGTTCAAGATAAAGCCCACAATCCTCCCGAATCTGGCTTACCAAAAGTTGCTGAAAATTTAAGAAAATTCCGAGGTTTTAAAAAAGGGGACAGAGGCAGAAATCATGTGAAAGAAAGATCTTAGTCATTTATCAATAAAAATTTAATAACGTTGCTAACAGCCCACAATCACAATTGTGCCAAGGATTGATCTGTTGACTGAAAACGGATTCTAAAATGCAGATATTTGAATTTAATTAATTTTGAGAGTAATATTAACTGGCCTTTCTAACAAATATCATTATGTATGCAAACTTATATTATGACACTGTAAGGAAGAAATCTACTTATGAATAACCTATATGAGCATGTTCATTGATTTATATGATGTTAAAACTATTTCAAAGGCACCTGTTTCTGAATAAAAATATTAATCTTACAGGCCTATCAATAACGGTACTTGCAAGAGTCAATTATAAGAAGCAATGCAGCCTCAAAAATTCAGCATTAAATTTTAAAATCCTTTTGAGACATCAAAATACATAAAGGTAAAATGAAGTAGTTTTTCAAATCAATTTGGAATCTATGCTATTATACTTTTTACATGTTACTTATGGAACTAAACAAAATCCAAAATGACACTCACATGAAAACAGTTTACATAAATAATGTAATGTTTTAAAAACATTAATTCAAATATCTTAGAAGATACATTTTGATGCAATTCATTGTTTCACAGCACATATTGCCAAAGTTACTTTCAAGAATCAGATCCCCCTCCAAAAAAAAACAGCTTTTCATCTGTCAAAGGGTTCCTTCTCACAAATGACTATCTTATCGGAATTCTATACATTGCTACATAAAATATACCTGCATATTAACTCGATGGATAAGATAAAGCAATGCCACAGCTCACATTAAGGTAAGGATGTGCCTAGTACAGTACAAAGTCAGAGATCCACACTCACTGGAACTTTTGCAATTCCGGGCCTTCAATTTAAATCTAGTAAGATGATATGCAGAAATTACAGAATTAAAAATCTTAAATAGTTGTTTATGAATAAATGAAGCACGTATGACCTCAAGGGAATCAAAATTTACCAAAAAATATCTCAATATTTATTTGCTTTATTACAAATTTTTTTCAGTGTAACTTGTTTTAAGGTTGTTCATTTTTGTGCCAATATTTTCTCTTTAATTTTAGAGATAGACATAATTTCTTGTTCAGTTATAAAGTTCTGTAGCTACAATGTTGAGAATTTTGGCTCAATTTTCTACTGAATTTATTTGGGGGGGAGGGGTGCAGGGCTCAACAACCTCTCTGCCATTTTCTTTGTCAACAGTAGCGAAATTTTCTGGATTTTCCTATCTAGAAGATAGGAATCTATCTGATTGGAGCATTGTCGTTGCAATGGAAAACTTCTGTTATATCATTTTTATTTATTACCATTTCTTCATAAATTCCATTAATTGGAAAATTTTGCCTTTTGCTTACAGAATCTGAAAGCCTTCAAATTCTCAGTAATCATCATAAAGCTTAGCAAGAGTCCACTACACATTATTGGAGATATATCATGAGACTGGCAACTAAAGACATACTGTTTTACTAAAATTAATCTTCCTCCGATCATGCACTGAGGAAATTAAGTCTGAATTGTAATAATTTTGTTTCTTATCATACTTAAGTCTACTTCATGCATATGCTTGAGGATTATACAAATCCTGGTGAAATAAATTTCCACATATACTTAGGGTGTACTTTTCCATTATGTACTGCCATGCATTTCAGCACGTTTTTAACTCATAAGCAATTTCTAGTTATAATAATAGTTTATAGAGGGTAAACACATGCACACATACGACATGGCAGGTGATAACAGGTAAATACAGTAATCTTTATGCTGGCTGCACAGGGAAAAATAAAGTTTTATTCTTAATTAAATGATAATTATGATATTGAATCTTTTGGCCAAATTTTCTACTTGTTAATCGATTGTTGCAGCTGTCAACATAAGAGGAATGCTGCTTAGTATGAAGGCAAGCCCTCTAATTTTTTACTCCAAATTCCAGTTCAACTGAGTGGCAACAGACACTATATATAAAGGCCATATATAACCAATTTTGATGCTGTTGCCCTTCTTAACTCTATAAATGGAGCTTTAACCCTCCAAGCATTATGACATTTAAACCTGAAATTTTTAAGTTCCTCAAAATATCAAAAATAAATATGCAAATGGTATTTTCTTGAATAAAATTTTAAAAAAACTCTTTCTCACTTTGTACCTTGATTCATTTTCTTCAAACATACATCCACCCCGAAATTAGATACATTAAAAGCTGATAGAAATTTTCAAGTGCAATGAATAAGAAAGCCATACATCTATATACAGAATTTTCTATCCATAATGCTGGTTAAATAACATAGGTGAGCAAGGAATGTTTTGGGGACTTTTACCCTTGCTGATTCTGCATGACATTTTTCAATAGCAAGTTTTCATGCCTCTTTAGGAAATCATTTCTTTCATTAATAAACTCCATAAGCATTCGTCCATCATAAAGACTGTATTCTTCATCGAACACCTTGCTAGGATGAAGAAAATTTCCATTTATTCAGGAGGATGCTAGAGGCAAGTTCTTTCCTACCAAGCCCTATAAAATTCTACAAACATTTTGTCAGTAATGTCTTTTGCAATGCTTTAAGGTGTTTACTTCTTTATGTGTTCTGTTCTTCAATGATGAACCCAAGAATCATCATGAAACTGCTGTTTGCTTTGGCTTTTAGGTGTTTGAATATGTAGCTATGTTTCAACTGCAAATTATGTTTCTGAACAAATGTTAATTTTACATGTGAAGATATTACGTTTTTGGCACTACGACTTGGTAAGTTAAAGTTTATGTACTATCAAATTTAGGATATTACAGCCCTTTAAGTAAAATCTACTTCTCTTTAATATGGGTTACTCCATCATAACCCAAGCACAGCTAAAATAATAACCATCTCTTAATATAAATGAATAATAATTTCTTTGCATTTTGATAATTCCTAGCATCACATATTTTTATAACATTTCCTTCTATTTGAATTATTGACTACCAATTTAAAAAATAGTCAAAATATCTATATCTATATATTTTTTACTCCATCTATATATAGAACTTTCTAAAAGATATTGTCTCATCTTCACATTACACTTAGATAAAACCATTGAAAAATCATGCACATTGGCTGCAATTTTTCTAGCTGTGTGGTAGGTAGAACTCTGTTACATAGTTGAAACCTAGTGTGAATGTTCTCGATTGTAACAGCAGCAGCAGTTCAGTACACAAGATGTGCAGGAAAGTTAACCTGAGTAACAAAGCTAAACTGTATTGCCTCTAACACAAACATTTTTAGCATTAAAATAGATACCTAAATATTTATATACAATATAAAGATAGAAATACTTTAAAAATCTAAATATTTATACTTTTAAAACTTTTTATGAAAACCCTTAATTTTGTTTCATAAAATTCCAAGGCTCTCTGCAACACTATCTGCAAAACACTGCCTCCAGCCTATTACGTATTATTACTCTTGTTGCTTTACATATTCAAAAACCACCTCTTTCTTTTACCTAGTCTCCTTTGATGAAAACCATGGCATGCCACTGAAAGTATTTTTTCCTTGAATTGTTAACAGAAATTTTCTTGAAAATTACTGGGAAAAAAACTTGACAAAACTATGGCCAGTTACAGTGACAATGAACATGAAAGTTTAGTACACATAATTTTATGAAGCCTTATTGGAAAATAAACTACATCTGCATTTTGCTAGGAAAAAGAAATGCACTCAAAATGTTTTAAATAGATATATTTGCGCAAACCACATCAAAATCACGAATTTCACAATAAAGACCAAATATCATTCAGCTATTACAGCTATTTTGGAAAGATCAATATGCATTGAAAGAAAATGAGCTACAATAAAAACAAGAATTTTAGTGATACAGTACAAAACTTGAGATCCGGAATCATCAGCATTTCACAATTTTTAAAATCTCCGGATTTTAGGTCATCAGTTAAAATATCCGGATTTTAGGTCATCAGTTAAAATAATGTAAGATTGTAAGATGACATGCAGGCATGAAAATATTGGGGCTTTGCTTACTGTTTAGATCAGATAGAAGAATAACCACCAGAAAGGCTGGTATTATTGTACTAAGCAGCAGGATTTATGAGTGTCAAAATTTTAGAATTTAAAACATTAAAAAATCAGATTGCAAGGCACTGGGCCAATTCAGGGAAACCAAATTTTTTAGAGTTTAGGGAGGAACTGGGCAGCAGAATTTAGGACCTGTAATGACCGCAGCCAGTGGCAAAATGCATGGCACAGGCCCTGCCCTCATGAACAACCACTTACAAAGGGGAAAGTGTGATCCTGGTGAACAAAAATATATTGCTATTGGCTTTGGCACAATTCCTTAGCAGCTTTGCTTATTTTTTAGTCAACTAAACAATAAGAAAATCCACTTTTTTGTTAGGTATTATTCTTCATATCTAGATTTTATGTGTGTGGGAGAGAATTTTTGACGTAATTTTATTTACGTATTTTTTGGCTGATGACCCGGATATTGAACTTTGTACTGTAGTTGCTTTAAAATAAGAAATGACAACATGCCTTTCCATGCAAAAGTAAATAAGAATTAACCTTTGGAAAACATTTCTTTGAATTCTTCAGATGTGATTCAAAAACTTCCAAAATTGAAATGGTTTTTGCTTAAAACATGAAAAATAGACAATAATTTTTTTTTATCAAGACACACAATTAATATACAAATATGACTAACCTCCCATTTCAAAGACAGATTGAGATGCATGAGTTGTTGAACTTGAACTACTTCCTTTTGAACGTTGTTTTCTAGCTTTAGGAGGGCGATTGGCAGGAGAATGGTGTGAAATGGAAGCACGTGGAAACCTTGCAATTGATGGCAGCTGTGGCAACAGCAATGGCCCAAGATGCTGCTGCATGGGAGGACCGATCAGACAAAGATCTTAAAAAAGGAAGTACAATAGCTATATTTTCACACATCATAAGAAAAAATATGCAGTGAATTCAAAATTATTTAAAGAAAAACAACAAAATGATTATTTAGACCATTAAGTGAATTGATTATTTAGACCATTAAGTGAATGATACATTTAAATTATTTAAATCTATGATTATCATTATCAAAGACAAAAAATATGCAACATTATGACTGACATTATTAAACATAAAGAAAGAGTCAAAGAGAATAATTGAGGGCAGGAAACAGAAAATGCAGTTATTTTAAACATGCCTTGTATCTTGCACACCTTTCTGATTAAAGAAGGGGGGGGAAGGGAAAAACCACCAGCAGTTAACGATATGTAAAATACTAAATAATACACAAGATACTTAACAATATGTATTAAATAATAAATGATAGGTTTAAGATGAGCATATTCGTTTCAGTGTTCACAAGGATATGAGAAGATCCAAAATTGTATAACAATATGTATTAAATAATAAATGATAGGTTTAAGAGGAACATATTCATTTCAGTGTTGACAAGGATATGAGAAGATCCAAAATTGTACATTCAGAACAGAGTTAAAATGAAAACACAAGGAAAGATATATGTGGTGTACATTTACCAAATAATGCATTCTGCAAACAAATTTTAATAGCAGAGCTTTAATCACTAAATAACGAATTAAAGATTTGTCATACCATTATATTTTATTTTGATTAGTTTTATACATTAGTGTTATAAGCTTACACTTTATAATCAATAATGAGTTCACCACTAAACTTATTTTATTGGGTGTGTGCATAAAGTCTACCCATTCTGCAAATGCAAACTGTGATTGGATGACTTATGTTAAAAATAAGTAATTTTTTACAAAATTAAATAATAGGTAACACAGCATATTTAGACACAGTTTACCTGAGTAACTTTTATGTTTATTGGTTTTAAATGGCAAGTCATGAGAAGCACCTCACATACTGCTTATTATACAAATTTCATAATTGCAATACAGAACACTAAGTATGGTGTAGTATGTGGAGAAGATGCAGCTGATGATAGCAGATTCACTACCAGTTTCAGAAATACCTGGCTGCTTACAGATGTGCAGAGCAGAAAGGTTCTGGACATCTGTCGATAGTTTCTGAAGTTCTGAACCATAACATAAAAATAAAATCATATCCAATGGTTCATAAACTAGAGGAAATGTCAGTAGACAGAACAACAATTCAAAAGAGAGACAATGAAGACTTCTGAATTCATCCCAAAGTTTGATCAGCGAGTTTCAAATGACTTTCTGGAAAGCAATGAGAGAAGATAGTTGGCACTAGTGCTTCTTTCTACACAGGTAAACAAATTTTGGAATGAACTGTAATGAAAGATGTGAAATGGGTACACTGAAGAACAGTGTATCAAATTGCAGAACTGCACCATAAACTTCAGAATGACTAAGGCAATTGTCAATATAACTTAATTGATTAAGGTAAAGCAACTCCAGGGCTGGCTGCCTATGGGGAGGGTTGTCTTTGTGGAAGACTTTTAAAGCATACTGGCTTGTACCAATGTCACACATGGAGAAAATCATGCCAAATCCCATTCATCCAATTTGTTTGATAAGATCTGAGCCTGGGTCAAACTACCAGTATTCAGCAACTTTACCACTCAGCTGCTGTTGGGCCTCAACTTCAAAAAAGAGGATCACATTCCAAAATGATATTTTAAAATATTTCACAAGATTTCAAAGGTATAATACAATATTCAAAGGTGTACCCATTTGATATATATATATATATATATATATATATATCAACTCTGTTGTAACCACACTATTAAGGCTGGCCTCAACTACAATTCCAACAACCTGAGAATCAGCATTTAAGTAGCTAACACTTGGCTAGCACACCAACATGACCTTCAACATAATTTATATGCCAAAATTTCTGCTGATTTAATTGCTTAACAAAAATTATAGGACTTCGGCTGGAAAGTGTTAATCCACTCTTACCATACAGGAAAGGCACCTTGCCTACAGGCTACCATCTCATTCAGTCATTACAGAATACCTTCATTCTCCAAAAATCTAACAATGTAGGCGATATTAAAACAACATTTATGACTTCTTTTATTTTAAAACAGAGGAGTTTCACAGGTTTGACATAAACCTGCTTCCAGACATATAGGTAGAGGTGACACATAATGCAAGGAATTATATGAAATTATAACTACTTTTGTGCTTTCCTTCTTTCCTTTTTGTTCAAAAACCAGGCAGCACTCTTGCACATACCCAAACTCATTCATTTTTTAACTAATTCAGTACAACTACACTTAACTTTCATAGATATGTGAAACTTCTTTTTTCAGCACAAATTTTAATATTGTGCAATTTGAATATTTTTGCTGATAAGGTTAGGTTAGGTTATTTAATTGTCTGAGCGCCATGACCAGCTGTATCTGGTCATCAGAATTTTTGTCACTTGCCATGAATTAGCTTATAACTTAAGATATTTTATTTTCTTACTTACTTTAATAATGTAAATATCTATACGAACATAAATTTATGAAAATAGAGATTAAAATTAAACAAATTTATAATAAATGCTGTTTAATACAGGTCTTCATGACAGATCTAAAATCCTGTGCCACTCAGATGGTTAAATATGGAAAGACTGTTAGCTGCCTAAGGGAGGAACGCTTTTGTGGAGAATGTGCTAAGGGAAATTGGCTTGTATTCGTATTATGAGATTAGCCATGAAAAACACCTATGCAGCTATCCCATTTGCTTAAATTTTAATTCAGGTTGAATAATCAATATTCAGCAGTCTTTAACTACTTGGCTGCTCTTTTTGGGTGGGTAAAGGTCTGATGATTAATTTATCTTATTAAAAATCACTTGCTTATAACACACAAAATGTAAAAAAAAGGGGGTTATGACTGATTTTAGTGTCGATATCTCTTGCACTAATGCATATCAAACTCAACTTACTTTCACAGAAATTCCTGGATGAGAGAGTCTGTGAAACTGTCAAAATCAGATATCACAAAATAGTTTCAGATTTGGTATCGTAAAACACATTCTTTTAGCCAAGATGAAGAATCACATTAAACATAGATGGCACAATAATTCATGATTATTTTATGACTTAAAAGCAAGATCTTCAAAATTTAGGGAACATGAAAAACTGACAATTACACATGACAGTGTATTTGCTACGAAGTTCTCACTACCTTTCCCATGATGTATGACTGTAAAAAATTGTAAGAAATAAACGAAATGACAAACCCAAACTTGCCTAGATGGATATGAGTCAAGCTTTCGTTATAAATGTTTCAATCTGTGCAAAAAAGACTTAGCATGAGCTGAAAGTTTGACAGATGTATATTTTGGTTAAGTCATATCCAGAAATCACAAGCAACATCACTAGCATCAATCCAATAATCTTAATTTTGCACCTGGAATTCATTACAATGAAGAGTTGCATTAAATACAGTATTTTCTGCATCAAAAATAATTTTTCTACTACCTCAGTCCATTGAAGTAAGCCATGACATTTGTTTTATACTACACACTTATTTGAAAACTAATATTTTGCCATCAGGCACAAAACACATAAATTAAAAACACAAACAAATTAAAAATTAATATTTCAGCATCAGGCACAAATTTAATCAGACTAAGAAATACATTATGAAATAGCTCATATCCAGTTGTGGAAAGTTTAAAATGCAGTCAACACATTTTGTAAGAAACTTAATACCAGATTCTTTAAATTCAAAAATCCTAAAAATTCAACAGACTAAGCACAATTAGAGGCTTTGAAACAAGGATCATAATGTTATAAACATTCAAATACTACTTTTAGGAGTTCAAGCTGTTTACTAGGTGACAGAAGTTACAAAAATTACCAATTAAAGGATAAACAAATGAAATGAATACTTTATCAATAAATCTGAGAATGCGGAAACTATACTACGAAAACCAAACTGCGAGCATGAACTTTCGAACAGACCAAGAGACATGATGACAGTAGTTATGTGCATATCATTTAGATGTCCAGTAACTTAAAAGATTTTTCCTTGGCCATTTGCAAATAACCAGGAGCAGGTTGATGGACTTACCATTAAAGAACAGCCTATAGTCTGAATACGGTGAAATATACATTACGTTTCTTGATCAGGAGAAGATAGTTCAATAATTTCAAGATACTCAATCAAAAGTTTGTGATAAATACAGTCCCTAGATAGAGTTTTAATGGAATGGATATGAGCCTTTTTTACACTTTTTAGAATTTTGCTTTGATTATCAAATAGCCTACTGACAGATCAGAAATTAAACTGAAATTATGCAGAAAATGAGCACTTACAACAAAAGAAGAAATGTTAAAAAAGTAATAGATGTTGAGGTGCAGGATTTAAATTAAGGGTTCAAGTAGAGTACAGTTTTTAACAGCAGAAAAACTCATTTAGAAAGTATTTTCCTTTGAAGTCTGAATGTTGGAGTTACAGGTGTTAATTAAAATTTTATGGTTAATGCACATGAAAAGAAACAAGAATTTTGTGGCAAGGTATTTGCCTGACACCACATTTTTTGTGCTTGGATATTAAGTTAAAAAAGCATTTAAGACATTTTTGTGAAAATTTATGATGGTATGACCAATACTGTTAATTTAAGTTCTGGATTTATTATACTCCTGAAAGAAAAGGGGTTACATTTCTAACAAAGACTACTACTATAACAGTTTCTCCAAATGCAAATTTTTAAACTGTGCTTAACATTTAAAACTGGTATTCCTTGGAACTGGATGAGAGGAGAGGGAAACTTTAAGGAAAACAGGTCTCCCTTCCTTGATTTGACATGCTACTTCTGCAACATAAGCCAAAGAAATATGAATTATAATGATGTTGAAAAATGAAAAGACACAAAATTAAAGTAAGATAAAACAGACTTGGTTTAAAAAAAAAGAAAATCTGAAAGGTTTAAGATTTTAAATTATGTTCAAAGGGGCATTTTTTTAACATTTTGTGTGTTACCTTTATTTATTAAATATCATGTTCTTCACACTTAAACCATAAAATTCAGTTCAAGAGCAATACCACAAAATAATTTTAAAATGAGCATATGTTTAGAATTTCCGATACACAGTATCATGCACTGGAGATAAAAATGTTTTTTCTGTACAACATTGCCATTGCTCGCTTTGAAATCCTTGACTTTGCTAATAAAAAATTCATTAAAGTTTTACAAAATATGAAATCAATAATAAAACAAATTCCGGCTTCCAGATGCCCATATTCAGGTGGAAAAGTTCATTATTCAAATTTGATGGCTCTAGGTACCATTGTTTTATCACAATGAAGAGACATACAACATACATTTATGTAAATTCTTCATCATTTAATTTCTTTAAATATAATACAGGGTGATAATATTTGGTGGCAACAATTTGAAAAGTGAAACAATGCTTTTAGTGAATTAATACCAAATGACAAAACGAAATTAATAGTTCTTCTGGGAAACTTGTTCCTTTGGACTAAATATTGCTAAGACCACAGTTTTAGCCTTGATCAAGCTGACTTTCTTTTATTTGTTTGACATCTAGAGAATTCCAATAAGAACTGCCAAGATTAAGAAGGATATTTACAAATTCTCTGTCAATGAATATAGCTCATCTTTGATAAAATATTCCTTTAAAACATCCAAACTAGGTAACTAAATGAGACAATGTGAAAATCATAAATAAACCCCAGTACAAAAGTAGATTTAAATTTAAAGAGTAGAAAACGAGTGATAGAAATCATGAGAATCCTATTGTAATACAGAAATCTCAAGTTTCCGTGCTCATGGACATCAATCCTTAAAAAATATAGTAATCCTACATGAAACAACAATAAAAGTAGATGAATTTGATCAAATCATTCAAACACACTCTGGCTGATAAAGCAGACAGGCTGTCGGTGACAGTTTCCACCTTAGCACTATTTTAATCAAATTTTCAGCAAGTAAACCAGACTTATTATTTTACTTCACTGCTAAAATGGAAACCACAAGTATAAGTAACATCTGAAGAAATATTTTGAGCATTAATTCACCAAGTATTTTATAAATTTCAATATGACATTTCATAACACACGATATTTCCATAGACTTAGTCTATAAATGCTTCTATAACACAGTTTTCCTTTTTTGAAGAGATGTTTTACCAGTACACTTGATAAATTCCGTTTTATATAGAGATACTGATTATCTTCATTAGGAATTACAATAATATTCCTTGCAATAGCTGAAGCTTTCAGTGTAAATGGGAAAAAATTTAATTTAGTTTTGATCTTAGTCAGAGGTTTAGAGAGACCAGCTTTAAAATATTAAAAACCATCATAGAGGATTATAAGGTATTTTCACTGCATTCTGCCATAAAGCAAACATGACACTTATTTAAAGCTAGTTAAAAAATGCAAGAAGTAGAAAACCTGGTACAATTCCACATTTAGGATTCTGTTACATGAGAATTTTAAAAATTACATGTGTAGGGCCCAGATTACCATTACAAAGTAGATTCTGTCAAACTCAAATGTTATCACTTCTTGACATCTAGGCAGCAGAGAATTTAACAATTCAGTGGCTATCAGATTGACCAAGTCTTCCTCCCAAATATGCATAATATCTGTCAGTTACAAATCTGTAATGCAAGACGTGTTCATTTGTGCTCACTGTGGTAACTCGAATGGCAGATGAGCTCACTGATGACCTTCAAAAGGTTAACAATTACTTGTGAATATGAAAATATGCATATGTTCAGTTCATATCACACTTTGGCCTATCCAGTTTGCTTTCTACCTTTGCTCTGTCACTCTTATGAAGACCAAATTGCTTAGGAAACCACTGTTATGTTACAGATAACACAATAACTAGTAAAGTGTACTCTGGATTTAACCATCAAGGATTACATCAGAAGTGGGGTAGAAGTAACTACTAGCATAGTCACGAATTTATATACATATACATCAGCATATTAAATTTAAGGAAAAGATGGTTTTTTGACTTTAACATCATGGATAAGTGCTCCATATCAACACAAATCATACCATAACATCCCCAAGATGTGAGGATGTGAGAGAAGGGAGCAAAACCATCCAAATAGAGTGTAGAAACTTTAATTGCAGGAGCCATATGGCACTGCACATCTGACTTCCTTTGGAGTTTTTAAAAACTCTCTTGCCATTGATACTACGAACAATGTAGAACCAGGAAATGTTGTTAAGTGTGAACTATATATATAAATGGATTTATAATAATTGTCTGACAGGTAAGAAGCTTTGATTATTTTATTTGTTTGAATGTTGAATTAGGATTCTAAAGGGAAAGCGATTTTTTTAGATGTAACTGTAAGTTACAATATCTTTTAAGGTGTAATATTGTCATCCAGAAAATCCAAACCATAAACCTTTAAACAGCCGTATGTGGGGACAAGAAAATCTTGGTACAGTAGCAAACACTAGTGAATAAACCTCCTTGGAAAATGTGGAGGTCAGTATGGGTACCAAAAATGACATCACCCCAAATGAGAAATCTGGCATCTCCAAAATGGTTCTTTTTTATGATAAAGTGTTATCATAAAAAAGTGCATGTTCCCTTCTCTCTTCAGATGAGTATATGACCAAAATCACTCATCTCTCATCCATAAACAGAACTGAACTCTACTCCTGCTGTGCCGAGTTCTTGTATTCCCAGAACCAGACTGGCATCTCTGATAAGCAAGTATGGTACACACTGTACTGGTCATTGTGCATATAGACAATATTCCTGCAGCCACCTATACAAAGTAAAATGTGATATCAGACATCCAGTACTCTGCTGCCTGTGGTTGTGATTTCTCCTACTGTCTGCCATTTGTTCTTCTCGCATGTAATGTAGGACAATATACCAATTGTCTACCACCACCGTTGCTCATGGACGGCCACTGCTAAAGTTCAGGCAGCTGTTCCTGTTCTTTGCAATGTTCTTCAGGCCCATGAAATGATGCTGTGAGCAATCCCGAACTTCACCACACTTCCCACTTTTTTCCAACTGGAAAAAGTCATCCAGATAACATCTTGTTTTGGTTGGGTGTACACTGCCCATATGGTTTATACTCTTCTGACACTTTTTCCCTATGTCATGTGCCATACCTGGGCATGCCCTACTGTACTTTTCATTCTGTCTAATTTCTGTCTGGTCTTTCAGTCTATTCTGTTGCCTTGTTCTGCTTTAATGCTAATTTCTTTGCTTCACCTTTAATTTTTGCCCATAAGTGTATATACATCAATTTTGTTTTACAAGTTCTTAGATTATATCATTTTGTGTTTTCCTGTTCATCAGTTTTCCACTATACAAGGACATTAATTTTGTGTAATTTACCTCTTTCGTAGATATATATGTATATACCCGGTGGCCATAATTAAACTGACAGTGCTCACAGTGTTCTGTAGCGCGATCTATTTGTGAGAATGACACCATATTTTGCAGGAAGATTAAACAAGACGGGGGACGAAGGATTCCGCGAAAAAACAAATTAGTTTCAAAAGTCACCGCTAGGAGAATATTTGGCGCTGTGTAATAGAAAATAGAGTGTTAACAAATGCAAATTAATACGAAATAAAATTACCTTTTATTATGCACATTTTCTGATTTAGTTCAAGTGCAATATGGCAACACTTTTAAAAAAGCGTAAAATCTACATAAACACCGATAAAGTCTCGTGATCTGCAATATCACGTACGCAGAGCAGAAGTTCTTTATTCAAATTTCCCGCTACATCCATTGGCACAGTTCCAGCTGCTTGGAATTTAAAAGGCAATGTGTTAACTTTTGAATCAATCGGATTGAAAGTTTATGTGCAATGTCTCTTTCTTTAGTCGAGCATGCGTTACTGGTCAAATTCTTTTACCTCAACCATTGCAACGCGTCAGCCACTCTTCGTGCTTTTAGAACGCACAAAAAAATGCATAAAGGTAACAGTCCTGTGTCAGTTAATGGGCTAAAAGCAATGGTTGTGACGTTTGAGAAAACAGGTTCTCTGAAGGTTCAGTCAGGCAGAGGGCGAAAACCTGTACCACAGGATACAATCAAAGCAGTTCCTACGGCGATTGTCGACAGAGGACCAGACAATATTGCTGCCTACTCTAGCACTCGTGGAGTAGCTCGGGATATGGATATGCCTTATAGTACGGTATGAAAAATCTTACAAAAGATTATCAACTTCTATCTGTACAAAATCAGCCATGTACAGTAGTTACTGTACCCCAACCATGATAAGCGATTGACTTTTGCTATTATCTTTCTTGCCAGAATGGAGGTGGATGCTGCTTGGCCATGGAAAATCTTATGGGGGAGACGAGGCCCACTTTTACCTGAATGGAACTGTGAATACCCAGAACTGCCGAATTTGGGATGACAAATCACCACATGCAGTCACAGCAATTCCCTTACATTCACCGAAGGTAACTGTTTGGTGTAGGTTCAAAGTGGAATTTATCGTAGGTCCATTCTTCTATGAGAACGTTACCCCGACAGGACCAGAAACTTGTTCTGTTACCGGAGAGAAATATCGCTGCATGTTGAACAGCTTTGTCATTCCGGCACTTCAGCAAAGACAATGTATGCAGGAAATCATTTTCATGCAAGATGGAGCCCCTCCACACATTGCTGTACAGGTGCAACAGATGCTATGACAGAAATTCACAACAGAAAGAGTCATTAGCCGTTACTTTCCAACTGCATGGCCACCTCGGTCACCTGATCTTACCCCATGCGACTTCTAGAAAAGGGGTTACTTTAAGTCCAAGGTCTATGAAGGAGTGGTCCAGGACCTGGCTACGTTGCAGGATAACATATCACGGACTGTACGGGAGATTCCTGAAGACATGTTACTTTCTGCTGTTGTGCATACTGTGCACAGAATGCAATATGTGGTCCACAACAATGGCAGAGACATTGAACCTCATTTGAATGCAAAATAAAAGGTAATTTCCGTATTGATTTGCATTTGTTAACACTCTATTTTCTATTACACAGCGCCAAATATTCCCCTAGCGGTGACTTTTGGAACTAATTTTTTTTTTGCGGAATCCTTCATCCCCCGTCTTGTTTAATCTTCCTACAAAATGTGGCGTCATTCTCGCAAATAGATCGCGCTACAGAGAACTGTCAGTTTAATTATGGCCACCCGGTGTATATATATTGCTTTCAGAGATTATTACCACCCACTTCAAGATTAGCAGCTCAGTGCCCTCTTTTCTTTCTGGAAATATGGAACACAGAAATAAATAAAGAATTCCTTTGTCTTTCTGGTATGTGCATTTTATGATAAAGCAAAAAAATTGGGAATCTCAGTGCTGGAAATTGTCTATGCCTAATAGTAACTGACAATACAACTGAGAAATATGATTACCAAGCTCAGGTCGTCTTGCAGATAAAAACCAACATAGCTTCATTTTTATATGATGTACTACAGATATTTCAGAACTTAACAATTAAAGTTGTCTTCAGGAACAATGTTGACAAGGATCTTCAAAAAATAAGTTAATTTTTTTTTTCATACAAACTTTTGGCTAGCCGTCTATTATAAAGAAAATAAGCAATGCATATTTTTATGCAGTTGAGAAATAATAAATTTTACATGCACGCTCTTAACATTACCATAATTCCAACTACAGAAAAGGGCTGAAGAAATAACAAAACATTTCAGAGTACAAAAAACTTCTAGAAAATCTATAGTCTAAATTATTTGGTAATAATCCCAGGATTAAATATAAAAATGGTACACCAAACTAGATTGAATTATGCAGTCACGGCAAAAGACACAATAGTTATCAGCTGAAAGTTCATTCTAGTCTTGACTACCAGAAAACAAGACTTATACTGTACTAAAAGTCTCACACTGTGCTTAACCTACCATCACTCATGAGGAATTTTGTATAAGAAGATGTTGAGACCCATTCTGCAAAAGAAGTATGCACTATTTATTTAGATTTTCTACCTTACAGTATTTGTCTGAGCCCTACAAAAAGGAACTACCTTCCACTATCAAACAAGTTGAACTAACTCATGCTATAAATATTTATTCCCGTTACACTAATGTGTGAGCACTTCAAAGAGAGAGAAAGGGAGGAAAGAAAAAACATACCATCAGAACAGTTTAAAATTTGGATCAATTAAAATAATTCTTTAATGAGAAAATTCTTTTAATTTCATTTTTTACTTAACAGATTATTCAGGCAGCAAAGCACGCGTTTATCCTGGTTGAAAGTACAACAGTTATAAGTCCACTCTAACCTTTATACAGGTGAAGATGGGTAATATTCAGTATGTTGCCCCACTTCATTACATATGCATGCTAAAGAAACTAGAACAACATATATTATTATTTAAGAAGCTAATTTTTTTAATATGCTTGGATTTTTGACTGTTTATCTAATATTTCATTATAATGCATATAGCTGATTTGCAAATGATACTCTACCTAGTGTTATGTTAAGCTGAACGTGAATGTGCAAATTTTACAGTAAATTGCCCTCAAATCTCTTACACAGATTCAATCTTTTTGCAAAATAAATGGTTGTCACGAAATATACGAAATAAAACAGTTGGATGCCAAATGCAGATCCGTTGAGCACATTTTCGAATATATAGAAATAAGAAAGAAACAATAGTAAAAAATGATGAATTTTCTGCATGTCAATTTAGTTTGGTAATGTGACAAATAAATTTTCCTTTTCTTTATTTTTTCATGGCTTTCATATTCAGATTGTTTTAATTTTATCTGTATGTTTGAGGCAAAGTGGCTGTTTTAGTGTCAACTGCTTCATTTGGATGTTATTATTTTAAATTTACATATGTTTGAGACAAAGTGCCTGTTTCAGTACCAGCTGATTCATTTGGATGTTTTTTAAGTTTGAGAATTTTTCGGAAGATTTATTTTTCCTGAAATGTTCTAACAAGAACCATTTTTGGGGAATTTTAATAACATCTTTTATATATAATGAAAACTTAAATCAGCTTTCTGTAGAAAAAATTCTGTCACAAAGCCAGTGCTTTCAATGTATACAGCCATTGCATGCTTCATCACAGCAAGGAGATTACTAGCAAGTGAATGCCATTCAATTTTGTTGAAACAATTAAGGGGGGGGAACCCTCTTCCCTTTCACATAAGTTATATACATTCGTTATCAATCATTAATTAAGGAAAAATCACAAAAATAACGATTATGCAAAAAGTTACATGTAGAATTTAATGAAACTGACCCACAATATACAACATATAAGGTATAAAACAGTATGAAAAGAAATTACCAGAAAACTATGGCATTTTAGAAATTAGCATATGAATAAAATGAACAAATTGGATCTGTCTTTGGTATAGGAAAATTACCTTCAATATAGAGTATGATCTCTCCTAGAAGCAATACAACAAAAACAGCAATGTGCAATGCTGTCAATTATGCAATCTATCATTTTGTAAGAAGTGAGAGCCACTGCTACTGCAAAGCAGTTGCAAGCATGGCAAGGGTCTGAAGAGGAGAACTGAGAGCAGTATACATCTTCCTAAAGCATCCCAAACATGCTTGAGAGGATTCAGGTCCAGTGATTGAGCTGGCCACTTCACGCACTGAACTGTTTGGTGCTGAAGATAGATCATCCACAATGAGAGCCCTATATAGTCTAGTATTGTCGTCCTGTGGCAGGAAATTATCACCTATTGCTCCAGCATATGGCACACATAAGCACCAAGGATGTCATCTCTATAGGTCTGGACATTCATGGTTCCACGTGGAAAGACATGGTGGCACCCAAAGATATACCACCCCAAACACAGCCTCCTTCTGTTATGCATCTCTTTCACAGATGTTTGATGGAAGGTAATGGGTTTCAGGTTTTCTCCAAATCAAATAATGCCTACTATCACTTTGGATGCTAAACCTGGATTCATCAGCAAAGAAAACAGCCCTCCAATGATCAGCTGTCCAGTGGACATGCCCACTTCAAACATTCCCTTCCATGATGTGAGCGGCACACAAATGGCTGGTCGCCTTGCATACAGATCTCCTTTGTAAAGCTTTTTACACATGGTTGACATTCACACCAACCTTCCAGTTGCCGCAGCAAGACAGGGTTTAAGCTGAGGTTCCACTCCTTTGTGCAGCATGACAACTACTACTGGTTATCAGTGACCTCTTCGTAGCAGCTGGCCGTCCTCGGCTGAACCTCCTAGACTCTGAATCTGGGGTTAGAAATTGTAGCGAAAGGCTATGAATTACAGGACTCACATTTAGCCATCTGGCCACTTCTGCCTGACTTTCACATGCCTCTAGTCTCCCAATAGCTCTCCATCACAAGTCTTTGGGCTAATGATGCCAGGAGGTCAATGTTACAAATTGGCTATTCCAGTTTTCTTATCTCAGTACCACAGCAAAATTTGAGGCTTGCTCTGAAACATGCAATTTTATGTTCCTCGCAGATGACGTATTTTGATTGCAGTGGCACTCATTTGCATACTACAGTTTTACTCAGCAATTTTTATTTGACAACATACTCAAATTTTACACAGTTTGGCTTATTTTTGAATGACTTATTGCTATTTTTGTGATTTTTTCTCTTAATTTTTGGAAACCAGTGTATAATGATTAAAAAAATATAAATTTTGCATTTAAAATACATAGAGAAAGAAAATAATCTGTATACAAAAATAGCTAAGCTTTATTCTAAGAATGAATCTTCAATTCGAGGGCTTGGGAAATAAGGAAAAAATTAAAGCTAGTCTCTTGACTGCATAAGCTACTGCCATAGTTAAATAAAAATTTCTTATAAAATTAGAAATATACTTTACAATTTTTGGTTTTTCTTCAGCTTCTAAAATGCTGAACCTTATACATTTTTCAATTTCATACAAGCACACCATTATCAGAATGTTTATGCCATTGCCTCGCTTTCTCTTCTCATTGCATACGTTGTGCTATCATCAAACCTATGCAGACGTGACTGAAAACCACAGTAAGTTAATATCTTTTTCTAAAAGTCATTTTTTCTTATTTTTTTAATTGTATGTCACATACAGTAAAATCTGAAGCCCTAACCCCCCCTTTTTTTTAAATTGCTGTGTTGCAAAAAAGACTTTCCTACTATCCAGTTGGACAGCACATTATGCTGTAAAGTACAGAAGTCTTAATTTCTGACATTATGGGTCAGTCGAAATTTCTAAAGTATTTTACTTAATACGTCTGCAGGAAAGAATAAGTATACTGTAATGTAGAATAAATTTTGCATTAGTTTATTAAAAATAAAACACATGAAGTAATGTAATGCACAGTATATTTTATTATTACTTGTTGGCAATGCCTTGCAGTGTCAAATTTATCAATTAAATTTCACTGAATTTATTTATATAACATGAGTATTCTATTTTAAATTACACTATTATCCGCAATATGCCTTGGATTAAATTACTTGTATATGCAGGGATACTACTATAGGTTTAAAGTCAAGTTACATGATCATATCATATCAGCAGAATGTCTACTGAGATATATACAGTGTGGCTGCAAAATGTTAGGACAGAATTCTTTCAACTAGTTTCCCTGAAAAAACTGCAATGGTTACTAACCCTTTCAACTTGTTTTCATCAAAATATTATTTACAAATAAAAAAGAGCTTCCCTGATTGGTATATTATTAGTTAGCATCGCTGGCCAAAGGGCTTGGATTCAAATTCCGAACACGTGGATATTTTTAAGTGTATAGTGTCTTACTCTAAAGTAATACTAATAAAATTCAATTACTAATTTATAATGATATTCATAAATTCGTAAATCACTATTCTAGTAGTTCAAATTTATTCCTAATATATATATGTATAAAGGCTAAGCTGGACTGTTTAGTTTCAATAGCTATTTAAATTATTAATTATATTTAAAAATTAGCATAAAATTTTCAAGATAAATATTACATTAACAAATATGCAATTTATCAATAATATGAAACTGTACTGGAAATGGAACATGGAGGTAAATCAAATGAAAGGATTTAACATTTCATAAAAATTCAAATGTAAAGTAATTTAAAGAACTATTGATTTAATTAAAAAGGCTACTAAATAACTAAATGATATACATAATTTTTACTTAATTACTCAGAATGTTCAACATGTCCTGAAGATACAATGTATGACAACTCCTTCCCCTTCCCAGATCAAAATTCTTCAGTTATATACATAGGATTTAAGATTGGTTAACCTGAACATTTCACCTTTGCAGCTTTTGACTAAATGAATGTTATATAATTTAAATTACTTACGTAATCGACGGACAAATGAAATAAGATACGGATCAGATAAAGAGGGCTTAGTAAACTTAGGAAAATAATTATCACCTGCACATGATTTCAAATTCTTAAATTCATTATCAGTTTCTTTATTTTCACGCATGTAAAAAAATTATAAATTTTGCTTATATGGCCAAAGTGCCATTATCACCAAAAATATCATGTTGAATTATTATTTTTGAAAATCTTAATGTATGAGAAACATTAATCCACAAGAATGAGAAACAGCAACTTATAAATATCACTCATCTTATTTTTACAATACCACATTCATTAAATGAGAGCTAAAGTTATTAAAAATAACTTGAAACAGCAATTTAACATCATACTTATTAAAAAATACACTGCATAAATTTGCCTATTCTATTCATATATTTTAAATGTTACTAAAGCACCAAATTTATAAGACATGTTAGAAAACACTGATCTAAAAACCAGCCATACTGAAAAAAGGAATTAAAATCTGAATTCTGTAAAAGATGAGGTTTGTAACAACACTTTATTGATACTTTTAAATTCTATGCATAAAATCACATCCTCTTTTAAACACTTTCCGTTAACCTCTCTAAGTATATAAAACAAAATTACAATGTGCACAAAACACAAAGGGAAAGGTGGAAATCATAAAAAGGATCAGGAATAATGAATAAAAAACTACAAGTTATTCCAAAAGAAATTTGGAGCTTCAGAAAAAAGTTTCGAGCAACAGAAGTTTACCATTTAAATAGGAAGTTCCACGAAATCTGATCCATTCAAATATCTTCGGAACAGCTGCAAACAAAAGGAAATGCACTTAGGGACTAAAATGTTTACTTCACCATTATAATTTTTGTACTTCTTGACCAAGTCAAAAAGATTTAAGAGATTTTTTAACACAGATGTTCAGTTTAAACTGCCTATTAATAATAAGAACATATGACCAAAATGACAATAAATTATCTTCTTCAAAAAGCAGACCTGTACATCAACAGAAGAGAAATTTTATATATATATATTTTTTTTCTTATCCGTAACTCACAAAATTAACATTTTTAAAATAAAGACTACTAATGATTGTCCAAAGTCTAGTAAATCGCCTAAAATTAATTTCTGGCAAAATTCTACAGTCATTGCAGGATTAGAAAATATACTTGAAGTGTAGAGTACATACTTTATAACTTCACATTACATGTAGATGAATATAACATACCTAATATAGCAAAACCTAAAATATTTTGAAATTCGAAGTTTTCACAGATCACCAAATTATTATGCATAAAACATTTTACAAAGTACCATGAAACTTCTAAAAAATAATAAGCATGGAACAATTCATGACACAACAAAGAATCACTAATAATGAATTTCATTTCAGAAAATAAGTACACTAAAGCATTCAATGATACATTTTTTTAAAAGGGGGTATACAAGTTGAAACGGGAAAAAAGGACAAAAAATTTTATGTTTGTGTGCAACAGGGAAAACTGTTGTGGAAAAATAAATGCATACATTCTTGTCTAATGCAAATACTCAGCAGAATGTTTTTTAACAAACAATAATTTATAAAAACAGTAAGAAAATTATAACACAAATCATGGTTAATAATGGGGTGAGGACCTTTGAAAGCAAATACCATATATTGCAACATTCAAAGCAAATACTTCTTACCCTAATATTCACGAAGTTCAGTACTTTGAACAAGATAAAACTGATACGATTAAGATATATATAAAATTTGCAATGGCTTAAAAAATGTATCAAGCAAGCGCATCACATGTTTATTTTTTTCTTTCTAAATGTTTTAAAAATATTACACAGAATGAGTAACAAAATATAATATTTATTATGCAATTCATTATTATTAAATCCCCCCCAGAAAGATATCCATCTCACTAAAAAAACAAACACGGAAGTAGATATCTCAATAGCTGATAATCCGGACCCATTGGGACCTCAGCGATTCCGGATGTGGAATTTTTCCGGATATCAGATTATCAGTATAAATTGATTAAGATCGCACGTAGAAATTATAAAATTAAAAATATGAAATCGTGATTTATGAAATAATGAAGCATTTATGATCTAAAGGTTACCAAAAATTTACGAAAAAAAAAGCTTAGCATTTATAGCTTATTTTATTGAGCATTTCTTTGAATGTAAATTGTTCAAGTTGCTTTGTTTTTTGTGTTAATACTTTCTGTTCAATTCTATAATCAGACATAATTTCTCGTTCAGTTACAAAGTTCCACTGTTCAAGTCCTGTAGTTGCTGCCTCAAGAATTCCGACTAACTTATCGGTCGTAATTTTTTTCCTTTTCAATAACCTCTCTGTCACTTTCTTCACTATCAGTAGTGGTATTTTCTGGATATAGAACCATAACCACAGATTTCGCTGTTAGTTAATTGACTGATGGTTGGAGCATCGTCATCGCAATAAAAAACTTGTTATATTATCTTTATTACCGCTTCTCGACATTTCTCTACACAATCTATTAACAGGAAAATTTTACCTGTGGTTTGCGATATCCGAAAGCCTTCAAAATTCAGGCTATCATCTTTATCATCCTCACCGAGAAATATGGTACCTGCTCATAAATTATGCCAAGCATTTTTTAAAGTATCTAGAGGCACATCTGCCCACGATCTTGTGATGTTTCATACAGCAGATTTTATGCTAAAATACTTAAAAAATTCTTGAATAGTTTTGCCATTATTCAAGAAGTTTAACATGGATTTTAAAAATGCTACATTATATTTGCATTGCAGCGAGCACACTATTCCGGTATCCATAGGCATACAGTTTTTAGGAAAGAATAACACAGATGCATTATCTTTGATTAAAACTTGAAGTGAAATATGAGCCAAACAGTTATCAACAATCTCGACAACTTTTGCATCACCAGGTAAACCAATCGAATTCAAACTCTGCCTAGCCTCGAGTATGAAATGATTTTCAAACCAGCCATACATTAACACTTGTATCATCCGTGCTCTTTTATTTGCATAACGGGAGGTTAGGTTAGGTTATTCAATTATGGCAAAGCACACGAGGGCTATCTGCCTAAAGGAAGGGATGCCTTTGTGGAGGACTTTCTAAGGGAAACTGGCTGAAAACACATGGGGAAAACCACGAAAACGGCAATGCGGCCAGCCCGTTCGCGTGATTCAAACCTCGGACCCTGGTGATAACGAGAAAATCGTCACTTCTTTAAATGCTAGAGGTCAGTTTTTTTTTTATTACGAAAAGTTTACACTTGTGCATTCCTGAAGCATTTACACATGCTAAAATTTTTAGTCTTGCTATGGAATCTTTGACACCATTTGCAGCCTTTTCTTTAGAAGTTGCCAAGGTATTTCATGGTACATATTGCCAGAAAAGATCAGTTTCATTTGCACAGAATAAATTTTCACTATTAATGAGTTCAGTTGTCCTGTGTTGCCTCAAGGTGTCATGTGTTTATACACATACGGTGATGAAAGCAATATAAAATAAATAACGATTCTCCAGGTTCGCGTGAGAGATATAAAATATTAGTAGTTGTAAAATCAACGATGTTTCTATGTAGAATGTTTCAGTTTGAGATGTATGCCAAGCAGATACGCAACTACGGATCCAAATTATTCATTAATGCTAAAATGTTTCATAATGATGTATTTTATTTAGTGCCAAAGTGAAATTAAGAATCGGGATTCTCCCCAAGTTTTCTTATGGGGGAAAAAATCATATGCGCATGCGTAAAGCATAAAAACAAATTTCTAAAAAAAATTTTCTTCTTGGCTTTAAGGTCCAGATTTTAGATCATTCCGGATATTGAACGTCCAGATTTTGGACTTTGTACTGTATTTTGATTTTCAAGTGTACGCATCCAACAAAGTCAGCAAAGGAATATTTTC
>KK120220.1:179347-201336 GCA_000611955.2 Stegodyphus mimosarum
TTAATTTTAGTTCTCCCTTGCAAAACCAAGATCTTATAAATTTTTTACTTTGGGCCACGGAAAATTTTCAGTCATTCCTTTTCTTCTCTTCATTACAGCCCTACAAGTATTTTTCAAAGACTAAAGATTTCATTCACCAATGATGGAGACATGAAAAAGCGATCAATATATAAATGGCACCCTTCACCTGAAGTTCTTTAGATGAGATTTAACAACTCTTTCCTCATATAATCCTGAAGTTACCTTTAACGCCGTATCTTTTCCTGTATAAATGATAAAATTGTATATGTATCCTGATTTAGATTCACTTAATTTATAAAGTTTAATTCCATATCGCGACTGTTTAGAAGGGATGTATTGGCGAAATCCAAATCTTCCTTTCCACAATAATAAACTTTCATCTATACATATATTCCTCTCAGGGGTGTAAGCGGACTTAAAATTTTCAATTATTTTATTTAAAAGTGGTTGAAGCTTTCCGATTTTTTTGGCATCGCTGCTAGTAAAATGTAAACATCTAAGAATTGCAACGTATTGATTATGACTCATTACGCTATTAAAAAATAGCGTTGCAAACATGGGATTCGTTGAAAAGTACATTTTGATTGTGGGTTTCTTTATAATACTCATCAAAATTGTTAGAGCAAAGAAAACAAACATTTCTTCCACTGTAACAAGTAAATACTTCGAAGAAGTTGCTCCAGATTCATCCTCAGGATATTTACTCCTCTGATACAGATTAGTCTCTTCAGTAATTAATTTCATTATTGTATCATCAAAATATAACCTAAAGAAATCAATTTCTTCTTCAACTGAATTATCCACTTTAATTCCAGGAACAGCTTTAAATGGTAATTCCGATAAATTTTCTATTGTGGATGACCATGGAGAAGTACTTGCTTTCGACGTACTCGGCATACAGATGTCCGAAATGTCCTCGTCATCATTAGATTCTCCAGATTCTTTATGATCAGAATATATCATTGTATCACTATCACTACTATCAGAATCTGTTTCAGAATCAATATCTGAAATATTTTGCATCATTTCTGCTATTTCATGCTCTGTTAAACATTTTCGACGCTTCGACATTGCAACGGTAAAAACAGAAAGAATTCACGTCTAACAAGATCTAATTATTTTCTAAAAACTGAACTGCAAACCGAAATACCCATCGCTTTAGCGAAAATAAAACTTCTCTCCTTACAATTAACAACTACCACGTGCGAATTTAAAGAGACGTCATAAAGCACGCCATTCGGAAACATTTATTTCCCCTTTTGTTTATATAATCAAAAACACGTGTATGTGAGTCATGCTTCTCTCATTTCGAGTAGAAGGTCTAATGTACATGCATCTGAAACCATATGGACATACAGTGCCATCTTGTGGGAGAAATTATAGTTTTTAAAACGTTCCAGGACACTGGCACAAATACGTGACAGTCGGGGATAAACGGGAAAACGCTCTGGCACGCCTGCGTGTCGGCCGGGAAGTGAGTGTGTTCGTTGCTGGCACGTAGACGTGACAGTCGGCGCGAAGGGGTTAAAATCCGTCTCCGAGCAAAGTCCATGGCAGAAGAGATGCAGATAATGAATTTCCAAGGAGGAATAAATTGGGTTTACCACTTCATGCGTCGTAAAAACTTGACAGTTTGCAGCAGAACGACAATGTGTCAGGCTGTTCCGGACGACGTAGATGAAAAAAAAACTTCTCTCCTTCAGTTTACAAGGAAAGTTATTGCAGAAGGGAAGTATTCCCTAAAAAGTATTATAAATATGGACGAAGTTCCATTAACATTTCATTGCACACCGAATCGCACCGTCGATACTTGTGGAGTAAAAACAATATCAATAACAACAACTGGTCAAGAAAAGACCCAATTCACAGTGACGCTCACCTGCTATGCTGACGGCACAAAGTTGAAGCCGCTCTTAATCTTTAAGAGAAAAACAATTCCCAACAAAAATTTTCCTTGAAGCGTTGTAATACGGTGCAATGAAAAGGGTTGGTGCAACGAGGACATTATGCTCGATTGGTTTCAAGAAGTTTGGAAGAAGAGAGAAGGTGCCTTTTTCAATTACAAAGGAATACTAATTATGGATTCCATGAGGGCACACATAAAAGACAGTGTAAAGGCAGAAGCTAGAAAAAAAACATCGGTGCTGAACTTAGCGTTATTCCAGGAGGTTTAACAAAAATCCTGCAACCTCTGGATACTAGCGTGAACAAAAGTTTCCAGTCCCACATATATGCTTGCTGGATGATCTGAATGTCGGAAGGTTTACATACTTTCACAAAAGGAGGCAATATGAGACGCGCTTCATACACTGAAGTTGCCGAATGGGTCGATAAATCCTGGAAAAGTGTTAAAGTGTCAACCATCCGATCGGGATTTATAAAAGCCAAGATTGTTAGTGAAAGTGAGGAAATCACTGACAGTGAAGATAGTGATGCTGAAAATGAACTTTCGGACACTCTTCCCGAAAATATATTAGAACTGTTTAATTCTGATACCGATGAATCGGACTTTGAAGGTTTTCGTGAATGTAGTAGAATGTGTGATTAATTAATATATGATTAATTAGTAAGCACTGTTTTTTATTTGTATTTAGCATTTTAATTCTGAAGGTATATTAGTAAGTAAATATTTTTTTTTCTATTTATACTTAGTTCTTTGTTTCTAAAATACATCAATATTGCCGTATTAAAAAAACGTAATTTCGGACGTATAGTCCGCAGACTATCCGACGATTTTTGAAATTTTTTTATATAAAATTGTGTCTGTGGACTATACGATGGTGCAGACTATACGTGCAAAATTACGGTAGATTGGCTAACTTGGCAAAAAAAATTTCAAACTAAAGAATGCTACTGAATAGTCTTAGAATCAAAGAAATAATATTATTTGCTTCAAAGCAAAGAGTTGCCCGATTGCAAAAAGTGAGCATAAAATGGACTATCAAAGTTTAAACCTAATGATAACACAGTTAAAATTAAATTATTAATTTAATAAAATTTGTTAAATCCACATCATCGTGGAAATAACTGAATGTGAAAACTACAGTACATTTAAGTTAATGGCAAAATATTCTGCAAAAAGCTAAAACTGATTTAAATTAAAAAACGATAATTTAATAATTAATCACTGATGATTTAATGAAATAAGGCTGACACCGCCAGGGGCCTTTATTAGATTATTCAATAATGAAGGAATAATGACTAATGTGTCTATCCTACTAGATCATTTGAGAGTATATTTTTAAAAATTTTTTCCATACCTAAGCAATTTTTAAATATTCCAGATTTACATCCCAACATTAAACCAGACCTCCAAATTCATTAACTGTTTACATAAAGCAAAAAGTTTTCCAAAAATTAGGAACGGTAATTAAAAAATAAAAAGCAAAAAGTACAATTAGAAATACAATTGCTAAATCTAGAATTGTGTCTAAATGTTACAAGTAATTACAAATATAAGCCAAAAGATCAAAATATTACTTACTGTAGCTACCGATGTATTTCTGAAATTTGCAAAAATTTGCTGTAGAGTTTCAAAATGGTCATTTCTGGATAGCATTTTTGTATAAAGTAATGGCAGTGTTAAATTTAGGCACTGAACTTTGTGCCCTTACTATGCAGTATACTTATACTCTTTAAAGCAGTGCAGCCATTTTGGGCTAAAAATCTTCAACTAAATGCTTACTTGTAAATACTTTATAAAAATATAATTTTGTGAACAAACTTGTATTTTTTCTACTTGTTAAAATGTCTAAGGTTGTTAGAGAAAATAGGTTGCGTAACTTGGCAAAAAAATATCAAACTAAAGAATGCTGTTGAATAGTCTTAGAATCAAAGAAATAATGTTATTTGCTTCAAAGCACAGAGTTGCCTGATATAAATTCTGTTGTCTATTACTTAGCAAATAAAGCCATAAGGTGGCTGCAAAAGATACTGGCTTAAAACAGGCGTTAGTGTTACAACTGGATGTAAATTTCTAATATCTGGGGAACAGTTATGGAAGCAGAATGACCACGAATAATTTTTACATTGAATTGGCTATTTTAGCAGCTTTTGAAATTAAAAATGGCCTGCTATTAAACAAATAGCTGCCAGATACTATATACAGAAACTTTAGAAAGGAATTTGCTTAATATAGACAAATCTCCAATCCTAATTCTCATAGAGGGTTTAGAATAGTATAATCATTATGTAATAAGATTAAAGATTAAATTGGTAATTAATGGCATCTTTTTATGAAAAAATTAGTAAATTTTTGAGGAATATAATTTTTGATTAAGGTAACAGTTAGTAAAACAATTTCCTCTTTTAAGTAAGAATCTTCTGTAGAAATATTTTCAATTCTGTTTAATTGATTATAAATAATGTTATCAATAACGTTTTTAGAAATGTCACACTACTAGTTAATTAATTTCACAATTTCAAAATTAAATTCCCTTTTCTTATCATGAAGCTTAATTTTATAATAGTCATGATTCTCTTTCTTTTTTACTTGTATTATTTTTTTTTAGTACAAAGTAAGTTGGGTAAATGTTATAATTTTCAAAATACACAAAATTATTAATTGCTATCATGTCATCAATGCATCTGAATGCATTTGAAAAATATATTAATTGTTCACTGTCTAGTGATTTCTGGCACTGAAATTCCTTACATGATAAAAGTTACATATGTGTCTGCAGTAGTTTGTTTCCGTTAATTAATTCTGTTAATTTTCTGAATAATGGCATCTTTAAATTGAATCTAGTTAAGAAATAGTGCAGAGTTACGGAAATCCTTTTATTTGTCTTCAGCTAAAACTGTTTACGTACTTCTGGAAATAGTTGCAGTAATTTAAACAGATTGTCATAAATTTCTCTGAAAGGGAATTAAGTGTACAAATTTTCAAAAACATAGCAGTTGCTTTCCTTAATCTCTAGATTTTGAAGTGCAGTAATAACAGGAACGTTGCTGTTAATAATCCAAATAGAAATCGTGACACGTATTAACTGATGCTAAGATAATTGAACAAACTTTCTTAAGTTTGAGAGCAAAAATGAAGTCGGTTCCTTTCTTGAAATTTCTGATAGTATTTGCTAAACTACATTTGACAGGAGTTTTATGGAACTTTGGCAAAGCATAAAAGTCCAAAATTCTTTTGCTAAAAAGGCCTGAAATCTGTTGTCTTAGAGGACTTAAATCCTGGGTTTACAGCAAAATGCCTTTAGTTTGTTAACTATAGAGAGAACGTTGGTTGTAGTCTTTCTGTAAGTAATTGGTTGATTCTGTTACGTTTCTGTTAGTAAACTATAAAATTATTTTCAGATAATATTGAAAGTTCTATCATTTTATTTCTAATTCATTTCATTAAATTGTACCAGTAAAATAGTGAAATCTTACAAGTTTAAGTTCATTTTACTTGAAACATTTTGTTCCCATTCTAAGAAGGCGGTCTTTCAAACACTAAGTTTTTAGCTGGTCTTAACTATAAATTCATTGATGCTGCATACAATACTTTTGAGGAAATGTTTTGCTAAAACTGGTACCAGGCATAAATTTAGTTCTTAACTGTAGATCAGTCATTGCATCCAGATTTTTTGCTACTATGTGCTTATGGTGTTCATCCAGATGAGGCAAATATTCAGGTACATTGCTGTAACACACTCCGTCTGTATCTATTTCATAATGGCTGGTAAGCAAGCTGCTTAAAGTCTTTTGGTATTTAAACCAACATGACACTTATTGTGTTGGAAAGAGATATTCAGCACTGGGGAAGACAATACTGAAATTAATTTTATCAAACAATGGTTATAGAAAGTTGATTTTGAAGTAATTCTTGTTCAAGATTTTTTGCTGCTAACTGTTAATTTAAACTTTCAAAAGTCTCGTACTAGATCTTTATTAAGAGTATCCTTCATGGTTTATCAAGAATTTCTGAATTTGTAATAAGAAGCAAAACTAGAACTATTAAATGAGTTCTAAAGTTGGCTAGTAGCTACTGAAAGAAAATATTTTACACTTTTTCTGCCTCCTCATTTATTTCTAATCGTTTTAGTACTAAAAAGTTTAAACTGGCTGTAGGCAAAGGAGTTTCTTTTTATTCCTGTAGAGAGTTTAAGCCTGTAAAGGCAAAGGGTACAGTCTAATTTTAAAATTAGGAATTGTATCTAAAATCTGAATTGATATATTATTGAAGTCATGTAACTGAAAATGTTCTAACTCTGCTGTGGTTTGAAGACTGTTTTGTCAGTTGCTGCGTAATTTTTTAAATGTGAGTTGTGCTTAAGTTTTTTTAATGATTACGAATTCTAAGATTAATAATGCTTTTAGTCTACCATATATATTTTAAATTACATTTAGGGCAAGTAATTTGGTAAATATAGTTGAAGATTTTTCCCAGATACTGTTTTTAGTAGCTAATGAGTTAACTAGCATACCATAAACTACACAGATTTTTTTAAGGTAAAACGTTAAACCAATAATTATGGATTGTAATACTCTGAAAATGAAAGATCCTAACGTATAGAAATAAGAAACACTTAAAGCCGCTTCCCTATGTCATTATTTAAATAAAATAAATTGCAAAATGAGAGTATAAAATGGTCTATCAAAGTTAAAATTTAGCAATAACACAGCTTATGTCATCCATGCCTTATCTGCTGTTAAGCATAGTAATTCCTTCATATTTTTGAAGGAACTGGTTTCAAGGTTTGACTGATAACTAGCGAGGAAAGTTTTTCATTCTCACCAGCATTACAGCATAGAAGCACAGGCAACTGATCTTACTATTTTTGCTAACATAGCAAATCTTTCCCTTGAAAATTTTAATCATCCCCATGAACTAGAAAACATTTGAATTTTGATCTGTGATGAAGAAAGGGTGATATTTCTTTCAATTGACTTAATGACTTGCAGCAGTAGTACTCAAACTAGGCATCACAACCACATTTATAGGGAGAATCACAAAGTGCATAAAAATCCTAAAAAATCTAAATTGATAGTGTATAATAACTAAGGGTGGATGCTTTGACTGAGAACGTGAAATTGCTTTTTGGGAGTCGGTGGTATTTTTATGGGGTTGAACTGCTATAAATATTGAATACCACTGGCTTAGAGCTTGCATTCCTTTAAACAAAGGAATTAAATGCAGTTTCAAAATCTCAAATTTTCCATTCTGAATTCTAGATTGTGGCAAAATCAGTGTACAAATTTCTGACAGAAGAATTATTTCTCAAGATTCCTAAAGTTGATTGTAGTAAACGGAATTTTTTTGGTTAAAGAATTTTACGATAGTGTTGGGTCATTTTCTGATGCCTTAATAGCTTTTATCTCAAATGAGATTAAAACAGTTTTTCTTTACATAAGATCTTAAACTTTTAAGTTAAAAAATCCTTTACAGTACAATTAATATAATCACAATATTTAATATACACAGAAGACACAATAAGACATTTTTCTTCTTACTATTTAAGCAAAGTTTAATTTTTAAAAGCCCATATCAGTCTGAATCTTGCTTGTAAAGAACCACATATGACATTTTGTTCACACATATATTAAATAAAAATTAAAAACATGCAAAAGATTAAAGTTCAGAAATTTACAGCATTTAATCAATAAGTCAGCAAAATCAAATGACATGTTTTAAGTGCCATGTGAGTTTATTAATGCTTATCAAAATGTTCACAATTAACTGAATGACTACCAGATTTATTTATGACTCACAATTAAAAGAACATTACACATACCACTTGCAAATATACTATTCAAAATAATTATGTAATAGTTAATAATCCTTTGTATATTTTTCTGCATATGAACATATTCATGTCATTCATACACACTTTTTTTATGGATATGGGTTTCCCCTCCCCATGCAAGCATTTTTCTGCTGGGGGGGGTACTTTTCCTTGTAGTTCTTTACTCTTAGGGCATTTATGACTGGGGAGTTTCTTCCACGTGCTTTTCACACGGGATTCATTCCTTCATAATAATAACAGAAATAAGAAACCATTTTATGACTAAGGAGATTTCAAAACATTGTCCTGTTGAGAAAAGTTCACTTCCAGAAAATGCGATGTAAGAGATTAAGACCAGGCTCTATCACAGGCAAAGGAAACAGAAAAAAATTTCCACAAACCTACTCAACAATGTTCACAGCTGGAATCATCATATTTCTCTTTGCTTGATTCAAAACTATTGCTGTTACCAACAATTTACAAATCAGATTCAGTAAATAATCACTGTCTTAAGCTACCAAATAAAAAAAAAATGCTTAAAATATAAAATTTAAATCTCACATATGAAACAAAAATGCTAAATGAACCTACATTTTTCAAAGGAAAAATGGAATTCATAAGTAATGCAATGTCAATATGAAAATGTTAATAATTTGCACTACCACCTAATGAGCATAAAATAAAATCATGTGGCCACAATAACTAAATATCAATAAAATATTAGACCTATCTATCAAGCAAACAAACAAAATAGCAACAGCATCACTGTGTATGGTACCCGCATATGTTGACTGGCAGATTGAGTTTGAAAGTACAAGCAAATTTTCGCTTAGAGGTATTGTTTTGCTAATTTAACTTAGTGCAATAAAAAAAGTATGATCTTGTAGAGACTGTTTTACCTTCTGCATCTGTTGCTATAGGCAAGTGGGGCACATAAACATGAAATTCATTCAGATAAGTTGAAATAAAAAAAACATTAAAATAGAAATATCTATTAAGGATTCTTCAAGCACCAGGTGTCTACCAGAATTTCGAAACGAGCAACTAATTTCATTTTCAACAATAGCAATTTCTTGTTTTAGAAGAGCTGCTATAAACAAGTCTTTAAACATTTCTAAAGCTAAAATGTACTGTTACAAGTTATAATTGCATTAATAAAGTTTCTAAAAAGTTTTATTGTGTTCGCTTTTAAAAATTATTTTGAAAAGTAGGCTTATATAGAACACTTCTAAATTAAAACATATTAGGCATATAGAAGCAGTTCACTAATAGTCCCTCCTTCAGTTTAAATTATTATTGCACACAAAATCTGTCAAATGATCAGTTACTTGAAATCTGAACAACTGTGAATTAACCCACTTTTTAAAATTCACCTTTAAAAACTACAGCTCTCTTGCAATTACTGTTGACACAGAAAATGTAAAGAAAATTCTTAGTACCATTAGACTTACCAGTACTCATTTAGAAAGAGTTTATTGTAATCATTTGATATTAATTGTATTTACTAGTGCATGTTCTACATACAAGAAGTTGAAATTAGAATTCAGATTAATATCCCGATTATTGTTATCACCGTTACTACCAGTGTTAGCATCCGTAATATGATATGCAAAACAGAATCAGTAAAAATTTCAAGTTTCTCCAGTTCTTTTTTGACAGCTGTTATATACTGCATTACAATTAACAAACTGCAGCAACTTTATGCTCACAGTATGGGCAGTTCTGCATTTACAATATGAAATTCAGATATAGTTTATAAAATGAATCAGGTCACCATATTTTTGTTTTTATTTTTTCCTTTGCTTGCACAGTGATAACAAATAGAAATGCATGTAAATAAACACTCCAGCTTTGCACAAAAGCTCAATTATGTAATTCTACTACTTCTCAATGAGATAGTAAAAAAATATTGTGAGATAATAACAATATTAATGCAAAATTATTGCATTCACAGGCACACAGAGCACATTTCAGGCTCTTCTTTCTTACAGCTCATGCATGTTTATGAAGATCTATTTTCTTTGCAAATTACTTTCTATTTTAATATAAACTATGTCCAACATTTTCCTTTTTCTCCCTATCTGGGGGGGACTTATAGCTGTGGAGGGGGTCAAGGGTTTGGCTATTGTTCCAATTCCAAAGCATGCGTGAAATATTCGTTTGTGTGCTTCACCAAGTCCTTCAGTAGAGAGGCACCTTTGTTTCCTCCGATGTTCTGGCTTTTATAACTAGTGTAGTCCACCATTCCTTTGCAGTGCTAGGTCAGTAGGTAGGGACAAGATACTGACCGGCAGTTGAGATATGGCTACTGCTGCTGGCTGGGACTTGTTTTTGACTGATTTCATGCATACTTTGTTGTGATGTTCTTTAATGATTTCAGAAGTGCATTACCCTTTTGTGAACCATGCACGTTAGTTCACTTGTCTCTAGGGCCCCCTGATCTTCCCAAGAAGAGGATGACAACCAAAAACCTCCTCACAATTCTGAATTTTCCATCAAAACAATCGTTCTAATACATGAAAATGCAAAAGTGATTTCAGAATGATTTTCTTTATAAGATTTATGTACCTCTGTGATACAGCATGCAAAACAATCTTTATTCTACGCCTTTCATCCCAAACATGAGAAATTTAAAAGACTGCTGAATTCTTTACTATCTAAACAAATATATTTAACAACATTTTGTTATCAATCTGGAACTGCTTTCTAATATATTACATATATGCATTAACAAAATGCTAATTTAGTATAATATACAACCTCATAACTGTGTTTGCACTGAAATGTTAATAATTCCCATGCTCTAGTTTTAAATTTTAGAATCAGTTCCATTATATTTTCCGATTCAGACAGATTTGCAGAAAGATCTAAAATCATTTACCTACTGTATCTCCCCCACAATAGCAAAAGACATTATATTTTGAAGTGAAATTATACATAAAAACTTACCATTAGAAACTGCTAAATGCTCCCCAATACCAGGATCACTTGCTTGTTTCACAAAAGGGAAGCTCAGAGGCACCTTACTTACTGTAGATATAGGAGTGGGAAATTGCGAGCACATTACACTCTGAGAACTACTACTTCCGATATTTGCAACCAATGGCACATTTGGCTGCAAAACCTGAAATGCAGATACATACGCAGGGGCAAATTGAGACGGTTGAGCTGCAGCATGAGTATTTTGATTGACAGTCACAGCTGCCAATGATGACTGTGGTGGTATGCCCTGAACAGGCGGCGTATATACTGTGTACCCTAAAAATGGAGTCCCGGAGTTCAGTGGATGATTAAGTGCACCTGAAGTGGAGCTTGATGACACTGGAAGTGACTGAGAACGCAGAGATGAAAACTGTGCGGCTACATGCCCACCTGCATGAGTTCGAGTAGCAGGTGACTGAGTGCTGCTAGTGATAGACACATAGACTGGAGGGAGGGTAACATGTGTAGTCTGCATTTGCATCACAGATTGCTGAACACAAACAGAAGGCTGAGAAGGAGGACTAGTAAACTGTGATTTATGAGATGTCTGGCATGTACTTGCAGGGTTCCCAACAATAACAGTGTTATATGAATAAAGTGAAGATGATCCAGTTGTAACATGAGGATTTTCTGCACTTTGTGTATATGCCACAGTAGGAAAAGAGGGCACATATTGAGGACCTACATATGGAATAAAAAAAGTCTTCACATATTTTGATGAAACAAACAGAACACATCACCAGCAGATAAAGTATAATCCCATACGAACACAAGTGAAATTAAGGGGGACAGGAATATAATGCATAATACAATTTGCAAGAATGAACATTCATTCAAACTTCAAGTACTCAAAATAAGCAAAACACTTTAGTATATATTAAACAGATGAAAATAATTAAGAAATGTGTGTTCGCCTCTAAAAAGCACATAGTTCACAAGAAAATGAAATGCATTGAAAAGAAAAACATCACATCATAAGAATAAAACATTTATTTAAATTTCATGCACACTTCCAACCTTATATAGGTAAATTAAAGGTATAAGGCTTTTCGAGAAAAAATACATTCTTCCCAGAACATATGACATCTATGAAATATTATGCACACAACGTATCTTATGGTGTTATATAAAATGAAAAACTAAACTCAGTAGCACAACAGCCCTAGTGGGCCATGGCCAGCAATGCCCTTTTTCTGCTTTCTCGACCTTTGGGCCCTGCAGTGCATCACAATGTGCCCTGGAAAAGTGGTCAGTTTGTTGCAGGACCCCCGGTGCTTAGTTCCGAAGTGAACTTGGTACTCATTTTATCCACCCACTTAAGGAATGAAAGGATGAGTCAACCTTGCCCAGCCCGGAGATCGAATCCCAGACCTGTGGTGCAGCTGCGCAAAGCGCTAGGCAGTTTGCTACTGGGCAGTCGTTACATAAAATGAGTTTAATATAAACTCATTCTATAGAATATATTAGCAAGTCTAGTGCAATGTAATCCGCAGTGCTCTCTTGGATGTACGTAATCCTTAACAATGAAAGGAACATAAGGTATGACAAAACATCACAGAATTTCTCTTTGCTACATTTTGCCCTCAATGAATCCTCTCTGGTTGTGCAGAAATCACTACATATCAGTAAACACCAATGCATTCTCTAATCTAAATTCCTCTCCATGGAACTACATAATAGGGAAGGCTTTTGAGAATTTCTTTGCATACCAGACATATTGTCAATTATTTGACATCTATTAGAATAACGGATCATATCTCAGTATCTAAATTTCTGAGTTCCATAATCTTTGTCTAAGCATTCAGTTTCTCTATTATTGAGCAAATCAATGACTTCCAAAAGTAGAAAGGCTTCACTTTAGGAAGAGTTTTGTCTATCTTCACTTAAAAGACAAAAAGAGTTTTGACCAATGAATCTCATGCATTTCTATTGAGAAAGTATATTCTGGTTTGCACTTGATCTTTTTATGCATTATATGGTTTAGGGTATCATTTTTACAGTTAGCTAATGCCCTTCAGCAGAGTTCTAGCACCCAATACAGCCTGTCAACTAATGTTCAAGTTTTCAATAGTGAAATATTGACAAAACCACAGACTGTGGTAAAATTCAAAGGCAATTTCTATTAATCAGGATTCAAAATACAAAATGTTTATAAAGACACATTTACTAAGTCAACATATATTTTTACACTAGTAATCAATGAATGAATTAATAATGCTATTAAAAGTTAATCAGAAGTTACAGGATTTAACCAAGCAATTACCTATTGATTAGGTATTATCACCTAATTTTCTTCACCAATACGAACTGCTTGTTTACATTATAAAAATATAACATTTGAGTAATAAAACACATATGATAACATTGAATAAATGAAGAAGCACGACAGCATGAAATTCAAAGTTAGACAAAATTCAACTCCAAATTAACTAAAAAATCAAAACTTAATGCCAACTTAATTTTAAAATTTTGCGTAAATCTTAATGATAAAATATTTACTGCACATAAAGCAAATCACTGGAATGACTTAAATGAATTACAAAATAGATTAATTTTTATTGTACATAACACACAGAACTTTATATTCATTTCAAACCAAATACTGAGGAAAAATAAAATATACATACTTAATAGATAAGAACTAGCAACAGATCCATGGCTTTTCATATCAGTTACATTCTGACCATGCATCCCGGCACTTTGAGAGGGACACTGAACACTCTGTTGAGGGTTACTTGGAGAAAATGCATGGCGTACTGGATGAATGTTTGAGGTATGTTGTACGTAACAAACAGGAAACTGAAATTATAAAAATATATTACAAAACTATACAGTTATAAAGCAGTTACCCCCTCCAGAATAAACAGAAAGAATAAGATAATGTATCTTTTAATGTTTAAGAAGTTCATTTCAAACAGTACATCAAGTTTCTACTAACTGCAACATTATAAAAGAACAGTATCTAATTATTATACTAATTTTTTATATAATTAATTAATGCATTATATTATTATTATATTAATTTTTTTAGGTAAATAAACTTTTAGAAAAGCAACACTGTTCTCCAAATCTTTCTCTCTTAAACTAAAGAGAAACTGCTCAATTTACATTGTCAAATCAACAAGCATCATAATTTTAAATCCAAGGCTGATATTTAGCACTCAATGAAGACAAAGTGATGAAGTGCAACTTACAACTAGATTATTAAGTAATGGATCTCATTATTCAGTTCATGACAGTCTAAGGCAATAAAATAAAATTATGCTGAATTTCATCAAACACCAGATCTTTGAGGGTTGGAAATATTTAGAACAAATATATATATATAAGAATTAAATAAGAATACTCCTATCTAAAATTTCAATAAAGTAAAAATTAAGAAGCCAATAAAGGAAACTTAGAATTACAATTTGAAGACTACATAAATTCCAATCTACAAAGTCGTAAAGGAAAATGAAGAGAGTAAAAACTAAAAATTGATTAATGAAAACCAAAAGGTAAAATAAAAATTGATTTTATAAAAACTAAAAGGTCAAACAAAAATTATTTTGAAATACTGTAAAAGAAAAAGTGATAGATGCAAGAAATAGCCTTGCAAGCACTAGCTAATAGTTATAAAGAACTACAAAGATCTTTAGGAAGTATAAACGTATACCATAAATTTATTCAAAACTATGCAAAAATTAGACCCCTTTAACAAATTTACTTAAAAAGATACTCCTTATAAATGGACTACTGAATGCCAAATAGTTTTTCAGAAATTAAAAAGGATGCATTGATTTCAAGACCCATTTTAACTTTGCTTAATCCAAAATATCCTTGTCATGTATCTGTAGATGCATCTAAAGAAGCTGTTGGTGCAGTTTGAAAACAAGAACACCCAGACGGCAATCTAAATCAAATTGCTTTCCATTCCAGAGAATTAAGATCTTATGAGCAAAATTGTGCAATTACTGAATTAGAGTGTTCAGCTATTATTGATGCTATACATAAATTTTATTATTATTTACATGGTAATTATTTTACTGTACATACTGATCATGACGCTTTAGTTTGGCTTAAGAATATTAAACATCCTATAGGTAGGTTCTTCAGATGGTCTTTGAAATTGTCTATGTATGACTTAAAAGGTTCTTTTAATATTAAAGCTGATATGCTAACTAGAAATCCTATTTGTCAACATTTGAGTTTGCAAGTTAATTTATTATCATTAGAAGAAATTAAAGAACATGAAAATTTAGATAATGTGATGCAATTCTAAGTATAAGGAAATTATTGATGTGCTAACTATTAAAAAGCAAGGATTATATAAAGTAGTAATTCCAGTACCTCTTCATAATAAATTACTTGAAAAAGTTAATTTTCGCCATATTGGCGTGTCCTCAATGCTAAATTCCTTATCCCCTCAATGTTATTGGCCAGAAATTGTCCAAGATGTCAGAAGTTAGGTTTAAGGCAAGCTTTACTATCTGTTAGTAAATCTTTTGAAATATTATCTATTGACACTATTGGTGGTTTAAATTATTATAAATCTACTAAAAAATATATTCACATTATTATAGATCAGGGTTGGACAAACTTCAAGATGATGGGAGCCACATGATAAATTTTATAAAAGTTTGAGAGCCGGAAGTCCAAATTTATATCATTTCAAAAATAATGAGGGAGGTTTTGAATATAAAAAAACTTTTGAAGTAACTTAATGAATATGTGATTAACATTATTACATGTAAATATGAAGAAATACATCTTATATCTACTGTTTTGTGTTCAGAAAAGTTAAATCTCAAGAAAATAAAAATTTGTAACTCTTGTACTGGGCAACTTTAAGTAAATTACAAATCATTATTTAAAAGAAAATTGAGTGCTTTTTTTTAATTCATGAGCAGTCTTTTAGAAGAATAAATGATACACATCAATGCACACTGCACAGAAACTGTCATTCAAGAATAGTTATTTAAAAATAAGATATTAACTTGTTTAGGCTTTTGCTTAAAAAGCAATTTTGTTTTTTCACACAATTAACATAAGGACTTGCATACTGAGATCATTCAAATATTTGAATCCCAAATAAGAAATAGTTTAACTCCCCCCCCCCGAAACTTTGGAATAACTGCTTTTTACTGATCCGAATATAGAATTCACACATACACACACACACCAAAAAAAAACATATGATTGCAATTTTAGTGGTATTTGAATAATCAGTATCTCTCACGATGGCCCTGACTGACACAGTATTACAGCATGGCATCCAACGGAATCTGCCAGAATTTTTTAGTAATCAGTACACTGCCCATCATTAAAAATTCTTGAAACTCTCTAGAATCGTCCCAATAATTTTGGACATAGATAACAGAAAATCATACGCGTCATTGACAATTCTCGAATCCTCCCAATAATTTTGGGCATAGATAACAAAGCTCGTGCGCATCATTGAAAATTCTTGAAACTATATCTTGAACTTTCCTGATAATTTTGGACACATGTAATGAAGATGATGCGCATCATTGAAAATTCTCAAAACCACCTCTTGAATCATTACAATAATTCTCAACATACATAACCTCCTGTTAATAAATCTAGTAGTTTATTCCAGGCTACATAAATGCTTCGTCAAGAACATATTCCATCTGTCTACCAGGTGAAATCTTTAACCTAGCTGTTTAATTTTGAGCTGTTTTCAAATACACGGCAAAATTAAAACTAATGTCACAGAAAGAAAACATACCTGTCACTAATATAATGAATTTATTTTGAAAATGCATACGTAACATGAACACATAACTCTTCATATTTCTATGGACATGCAGAGATGTTTGATTTGAATGCCTTTTGTAACAAGGCAGACGCCTGCACAATAGTTTAATACCTAAGCTCTTGCCAAATAGATATATGGATCTACCACATTCTAACTTTTGGACCCATAAAGGTGGCCAAACGACATACCGTCTCATCTTGAATTTCTAAGTAAAATAACTCAGAAGAAAGTTTAAAATAAATTAATGTCAGCCTAACGGTTACACAGCACAACTTTCCATTCGATTACCTAACCTGTGCAGAAAATCGCAAATGAAGTCTGTAGGCAGAGGATACTTTAGAAAAATAAACGATCAGACTTCAGAAAGATAACAAAAAATAAACGTTTATGGGAGCAAAATTTCCTATTGTTGCCTGAAATTTGCAGTGATGAAGCAGTGGATCATTGTGGAACTTTTCGTTTGGCTACTGAGCTTCCATGAAGGACGTGTAAGATGGACATGATGATCGAAAGTTAGGAAGGCCAAAAAATATCAACAGATTAAAAGAAGTGTAATGCTGGCATCAGAGCCAGGAGAAAATGTGCTGCTGCAGAGCGGCAGTACTAAGGAGTTAAGAATTTTAGATAGGAAGGGCAGCAAAATGCTTGTAACCTATTGCGAGATAGAAAGAAAGAAGGTCATCAAACAAGAAATATCACAAACTAAAGAGCACTGATATCAGGTATGCCGATTTTGACAGAAACTTTTGGAGAAGAGAGATGTTTCTGTTCTGTTGATCCCTCATTGCTTGATAAATCAGCTGCTTTTCCCATTATGTTGCTAATCATGTTATGTTTGGAAAGACAATGCATGAAGTGCATTGTTATAGATGGCAGGTGGTCATAATGTAATGGCTCTTTGGTGTATACATATATACGTATGTTGCCTCAGCTAATTCTATTTCATATGAATTTTCTGACAGTTCCTGACTGCAGAAAGTGACTTCAGTGTTTTTCTGACTCTGACTCGAGTGCTTGCAAAAGTCACAGTTTTAGTAGCTAATGCTACTCATAATGGCAAAAAGATGAATACTGTTCCTGCAAATTTGTTTATTTTGGAAAATTTTTCCTTTTCAGGAAATTTTATTTCTTAAAACAAAATTTTCAGAATTTTAAATAAGAGTTAGCAAGCCATCACAAAGCCCATGGAACATGTCAACAATCCTGATCTGTATGCTTTGATAAAACTATGAAACCATATCCAAAGGAACATTCAGAATGTCATACGTTTTAATGTCTTCATCAGATAAATTTATGAACTGACATTAACATGGCAAACAGTGTGACAGAGGAACACAGTATCTGGTCAAAAAATAATAACATTGAATGTATTCTCATAAATAAATGTGTTTCTGCCTGGAAAATGGTGTGTACATCTCTGGTGAGTGCAAGTGCACTGCAGTTAGTGGCAGTCACATCAGTGATGCCATACTTTTGGCTTACAAAACACATAAATACAAATTTCCAATGCAGTATGTTTCATTTGTTATAGCACAGTTCAGTAGACATACACAATTTTCCATAGAAAACATACACAAAGGGACCATCAGTCTAAGCTTTCTACATCAGCCACATTCATATTAGTCATATGTACAAAGAACCAGAAAAACATCCATAGAATCCGCCCATTTGGCCATTAAGTCATCACAGTACAATCTTAACTACTCACCCACAGTTAGACATTGCTATGCACGGGCAAGAAACAATCATTAAATCATTTAGGCTATTAATATAATGCATTAATAGATTCTTATTTATTAAAAAGGATTTTACATATTTATGCACTTAACAATTACTAGAATTTTGAATGTTAACATTTGAAAAACTGTTGATTCATTTTTAACATTTAATGTTATACAACTGCTAAAAATGATCATTGTTACAATAAGTTTGAGCAAATTTGCAAGTTAATTTCAAAATTGTGGAAATTTATTTGTACATTTTTCTGCAATTTGATTTTTGTAAAATCTAACAATTCCCAACTACTTATGCATATACACTTATAAGGTTTATTCTAAGAGTATAACAGTTACTTTAAGTTTACTACACTTTCCTGTCTCTCCTAATTTCAGCTTACAATTTCCTACCAGAATGTACGAGGGTTGTTTTTATTTTCAACCTCTGATCGCACAATATGATGGCCAGGCATTTGGCAGGTGGTTGGTGTGTGTAGTAGGCGACTGCACATCTCTCCCTCTACACGCTGTCACTGGCGAATTCAACACGCCATTTCCTGTTGAGTTGCAGTCACGTAAACATGGCTGTCGCTATTGATTCTCCCACCAAGTGTGAACTGCGAGCTGTTATTCGTTTCTTGCAGGCAGAAGGGAACAGTGTAGTGGAAATTCAATGAAGAATGAGTGTACTGAGACAGCTTTAAGAGTGATGGCGTAGTTTGTGAATTGTATCAAAAGTTTAAAGATGGCTGAACTGATTGATGCGCATGATGAAGGGGGTCATGGATGCAAGTCTGTAGCTACAGATGACATTGTTCAATGAGTTGACCAAGCGGTTAAGAAAAATCTAAGGTTCACTATAAGTGAATTATCGATGAAATTTCCAGAAGTTTCAAGATCTTTCCTATACTCTATCGCTACTGAACAGTTGCGCTATAGAAAATTTTGCGCTCACTGGGTCCCACAGATGTTGACCGACGACCACAAAAACCATCCAATGGCTGCAGCATTGGAGTTTCTTGACCATTACAAAACTGATGGAGAAAATTCTTTTTTAAATCCATTATGACAGGTGATGAGGCATGGGTTCAATATGTCATGCCCGAAACAAAACGACAATCACAACAATGGATGCACACAAATTCTCCAAAGATACCCACAAAATTCAAATGAACCTTCAAGAACTGTAAGGTTATGGCAACTTTTTTTTGGGACCAAAAAGGTATATTCCTTGTGAAGTTCATGCAGATTCATATTGTGAAACTCTGTGACACTTACGCAGAGCTATTCAAAACAAACGAAGAGGCATGCTGACTTCTGGAATTGTTCGATCCATGACAATGCCCATCCTCACAGCTCCTTCAGCAATTTCAATGGGACATTTCCGAACATCCACCATATAGTCCTGACCTAGCGCTGACAGACTCATCTTTTCCCTGAACTGAGGCAGAGGCTTGGTGGGCAGCACTTCTAAATGATGTGGAGCTCAAATAAACCGTCACAACTCACTTCCAATCATTGGTGGGAACATTTTATGAAGGTGGGATTGCAAAGTTTGTTCACAGATACAACAAATGCGTCAATCTTCAAGGTGATTATGTAGAGAAATAACCTGTATTGTACATTACTTTTGGTAATAAAATCTTTTTTGTATATTCACCCGTCATTTCTTTATAGCCTATCGGATCTTGAAAAAAAAATAGCCTACATATTTTCAGAAATGCGTTTAATGCAAATGAGTAAGAGTAGTATTTAAGTCGATGTTTTACTGACTTCATTAGCGACCAGTTTCTGACTAGCGCGCGTTTGCCCTTCGGCTATGTCTCTCTCTAAGCTATTACTATGCTCGTCCATACTTCAGGCCCTTTATAGCTTTTCCTACTTAATTGAGATTTAGGGGCCAACTACTTAGAATCCTGATAGCTTCAGCTATATCTTTTAGTTAAGCGTCAATTCTTATTAATTTGAGTTCAAGCCCAAGTGGAGGCTTTCTTGTATGTTCTGAGACAGGAGCCGACTGTCTTTATCCTTATTTTGAGAAACAATGGGTAATTAACCCTTCTTGAGTCTTATGTCTCTGTTCACACAACTCAATTATTCCCTTATCGGTGTAAAAGGGTTCCTACATTTAACTATTAAATAAAAGGGTGGAATCCCACAACCTGTTCAAAAACAAATGCTAAAACATATTTTTCAATTTATGAAAATTAAGCCACAAATTAAGAACTTTCAGGAAGTTGACTTACTTCTCAGGACAATGTGATTTTCATAAGTTCATCACTACATTATTAGAACATACAGTACTGAGCAGAATATGTGATACTGATTATTAATCTGCTATTATTAATAATAGTAGTACTTATGCAACAATAGCAATACTTATGGTTATAATGCAGATCTCATATACTGCTTCAGCTGTATTACTTTTTAACATAATATTGTGTAATTTTCAAGCAAGTCAGCATGATTTATACGGTTTTAGAAGAACCTTAAGAGATTCAATTTGAAATTAACAACTCTCTTCTTATAATTCTAAGTACAACAAACAAGAACATTACACACTTGAACAAAAATATTACACAACAAACAAAGTCATTCCACTGCAAGATATTTCAATATTCAATATAGAACAACATTTAAAAGCAGTTGGGGAAATATCAGCCTTCTAAGAAATATTCTTCTAATGGGTAATGAAAAAATATATTCATAATTTGAAACTCTTAATGATCTGAAAAATGCTCTTTATGGCATTAATATTCCAAGAAAACTGTTATGAAATTTTGAAACAAACATATAACAACTTTGCATCTATCAACATAATTCATGTTTTCATTTTTCATGGCATTTAAAAATATTTTTAGGCATAATTAGAAGCACTGCATTAAAAAAAAACTAACCAGAACAACAGGCCTAGGTTCAGTTAAAAATTTACTTGACTGTGCTTGATGCCTAACATTTTGTACAGGGGTTAACGATGACTGATGAGCAATAGAAGACTGAACTTGTGAAACATAAGGTACATAAAACACTGCAGGTGATGATGAAGTATTTACAGTTGGCTGAGGCAGCTGCATTTGTGATGGCAATGCAGAATGAGGTGGCTGACGCTGTGAAGATTGACTGGATGGTGAAAGAGAGGTTCCTGATGGTGTGTGATCAGCAGCAGCAGCAGCAGTTGGTGTTTGATCAGCTGCAGTCACTGCAAGAGGCTGGTAAGGTGTAAATGCTACTCTCTGACAACCTAAAGAGGGGAAAAAAATCTAAGAAACAAGTTTACATAACGTTCAAGAACTTTCAGTGACTTTACAGATATGATAACATACAAGGCAATTTTAATTATTAATGACTACTGATATCTATGTATTTTAGTTGTTCCACTGAATTTTAAGCCTCATCACATAATAAAGTATATACAAAAAAATCTTGCATATTTAAGATCAAGACAGCTCTTTACATATCTCTTGAATATTTACCTCCAAACATATAAATTATACACACAAATTGCTTTCAACACCTCCATTTCATAAAAAGGATGAAAACATTCCTGAAATTAACTTCGAAACAAAAATATATTATGAAAATGCTCATCTTGCATCTTCATATTGTTTTACTGCTATGTCATATTTGAATGAAACAATGCAGTAGGAATTCTTTTGAAGAAGTGCAATAGGTATGGACTTATTTCATTCTCATTTCATAAACAATATCAATGAATGTTGAGTTAATAAATTTCCATCCAATGCAACATTACAATAAAACTCCATACATACAGGAAAAAAAAAAAAAAAAAAAACA
>KK120220.1:201373-234137 GCA_000611955.2 Stegodyphus mimosarum
CTAATAAATCGTAAATTGAAAGTTCAAAACTCAGAATTCCAAATTAATTTCAACTTTCTTCATGAATACTACAATTCTTTCAGGTATCTCTTGCTTTGGATTATCAAAGTTAACCATTTATGATAAATGTACAAAGTAAAATTAGCTTTAAATTAAAAAAAAAAAAAATATTGGAATTATTAAAAGAAATGCAACGACGACGAGAACGCACGACTTAGGCTATATATTAGATTTATATATAGCATTGTTCTAACACACGTATTTTGACACAAAATCGGACTTTTTCTGAAATAACATTTTTTTTCCATATTTTGATTCTATGACTCAAATTATGCCTGGATATTAAATTTTGTAATTTTTCGTGAGAAATTAATGAAATTAAAAAATTTATCGTGGCACTTTTTTTTTTCAGTTTGCATCAAGAATAATTCACTTAACGAACTTCTTCATTTATAGCATCCTATTTTCCTTTCCTTTTCCCCACTGTCCACGAGCAGAAAAAAAGTCACTGTTCATACTTTCAAACAATTTTAACATAAATCACATTTTCGTTATTATTGCTTGTAATATACATCAAATTTCAAAATGCACCAATTAGTAAATTCACATATGTCTTAGGAAATTTCAAACAAAAAAAACATTTTTTGCAGGTATGGTTCGAAATACATCTACTTTAAGAGGATGGCAAAATTTTTATAGGTTATAATTCAAAATATTTTTCGAAAATTTTATAAAAATTATTTTAAAATAAAAATTTAAAAAATAAATCATAAAAATTGGCAAATTTTATTCGGAATAAAAGTTTGAAATATGAAAGGAAGAATTCAATAAGTTTAATGAAAAAAGAGATATTAATAAATATATATCAAATTCAATTAACATTGAAGAGCTTAAATTTGAAGAGCTAATTTTTTAAAAACTTACTCATGCGATTTTTACAAAACTGAGATATAGAACTGTCCCATTTTTTTCCCCTTTATTGCAGAGTGTACGTTTTTAATCCAAAAGACATTATTACAAAATAGCAAATCTAACTCTTTTGTTTCTTTTCAGGTAATGCTCTAATGGGTTCTTACGGGTTTTGAATGACATCATAATTAACCTCCTTCAAACCTACAGGCCTACTGCTAAAAAAAATAATAAATTTATTCATGTATTTGTTTCAACCTATAACACAGTATTTCATAGGCTTTCCCGCTATAGTAGTATTATTTAACAAATATAATTAAAAAAATCTTGCTTATTCTATGTAGCATGGCTGCCACAAGCATAGATAGCCATGTACACAGTTGTACATAAAAGTTTGTCATTTGCAATGTAATAAAAACAGAATGACTTGACACCAGTAGAAATATTCAGCATAATTTATTTTTTTAACTTTGAATTTTTTAAATTCCTTTATTGAATTCTTCCTCACATAAAATTTTGACAACACACATGATGAGAGCAATTTTTTTTAAGTGAGAGGAGAATGACTAAAATCTTTATTTGATTTTTAATCTACAATATCAGCCTTGGGGTTTTTAACAAATCCTTTTCAAAGGTTGTTGATTTCAGTCACATTACAAAATTAAAGCAAATGCAACTTGAATTATTCCATAATTTTCCTTTCTCTATTAAGAAGGTATAAACAAACTAGCACAATGAGCCATGTATCTAAATGTACGTGATTTTCTACAGCAGGTACATCACGTTTTATCAAGTACATTTATACAGTACAGCTTCTATGGTAACCAGTGACATTGTTTTTGCTACTTCATCTAATCTATGTTCCATATGAACAATTTTGTACCTAATGTTCCATTGATTTGAGCTTGATCATGTGAATAATAGTCTGATGGCAAAGAAAATTTCATGTTTTGTGATGCTCTTGAGCAAAAGCGCTTACAATCAATGGAGATATGTAACTATTAAATGCATTGCTAATATAAGTCACTATAAATTAAAACCAATAAAAAATTTTAATCCCAAACTATATTCAAAATGCCACAATAAGTGCATGAGAACAAAGTACACTTTCCTAACAATCTGTGCCAGAGGGAAAAAGCTAGAGTGCACCGCAAATCTTACTCTGCTTTAAAATAGATATTTTGAGTCTCCCTCATTACATCAACAGGAAAACGTTTCATTATTTACCATGGTTTCTCTCTCATTTAAGGTATTAGTTCAAGATAAAAAAAAATTTGTCCAAAAAACATTAAATGTCAGTAATAAGCTGCATACATTTTTGCAGTATGTTAATAAACTATAAGCTGGCAATATTTACAAGACTCTATCTGTCATTAAATTCACAGACTGACAATGTTTACAAGACTGTGTTTGCTACAACGTTAGAAGACAGTGCTATCTGGTATCTTTAACTCATCCACAGTTATTTACAAACTATAAATGGCTGTAGTAGAACACACATAAATAATAACGACAATAATAATTTCTCTCGTCTCAGAGTGGAAGATGGAAAAACGATGAGACTGAAGAACTTAATGCTCCATATCTTTATTCAATTAAAATGGCCATTAATTTTTTCTTTTAAACTGAGAGCACCAAATTAAATTCCGTAGTGATTTCAATTAGGTAATAACCAATTTAAGATTTTTGCATCATAAGTTATTGAATAAAGATAAGAAAAAGAGACCAAGCAGCGAAGGATCTTATTGCATGTGATAGCCAGAAGCAGTCTAACTAAAAATGGCGCATAGAGGTATTTATAGTGGCAGTTACATAACACGCCAGAGTGTTCTCGAAAGTACTGGTCTAGGAGTAAGATCCCAAAATTGCGGAAAGTTAATTAGAGAGTAGAGCAAAACCATTGTATTTTTTATATTTTACTATATATACCAAAAATATACCCAAATTTACAAAACTGCAAAAAATACAATTAAATTTACAAGAATACATAACACAAACTAATCCACAGCAATATACTACTTGTACAATTATCAACACTCTTTATGCATCATAGTAATTTTTAATCAGGAATTTCTAAACCTACTCTTTAAATTCTTTACACATAAAACTGGATTCAATTCTTATTATATAACATGTCTCAAAAATGCTTACTGTAAATACTTACACAGACTGCAGTACTTCATACTACAGTATTCTCGTAAGTCTTTATGTAAACCTGGTCTGACACATTTCTATATAAAACTTTTTTCTTCGCTACACTTTTGCAAGAATTAATAATTTCATATTTGGTTATTCGCATTGATTATTACATTTCCCTTTTTAGATTGTGAGAAATAAAAAAAAGGATACTTACATATTATCCTATCGATAGTGACGGTCTGCTACCACTGAAACATGAAAGCTGGCAGGAATACTGTCAATTTGCACCTATCATTCCTGTGGAATTCTGGAGGAATTCATGCCTCTTAATAAACAATCCGTATTCAACCCACTTTGTTTCTTCCCTTCGTAAAAATACTTGTGTCAGTTTCAATGATTTTGTTAGGACCCCCCATTTCACCAGACAATCTATTTAGAATCAAAAGAGTACAAACATCCTGTAAGTAGGTAATTGTTAAAATCTATTACTATTCTGTTGACTATACTCGGGTTACTGTATCATGTCCATTAAGACACAATTTTCTTATAGTAGGACAGGAAGCAGTGGAACAAGCAAAGAAACTACAGCAACCAGTGGAAAATAATCATTTTTTCTCAAAATCAGGGGAAAGATACAGTACTAACAGTTAATTTATATGCTTGTTCATGATTTGGTTTGGTTTATTTGATTATGACAAAGCACTGACGGGCTATCTGCCTAAGGTGAGGGATGTCTTCGTTCAGAATTTCTTAAGGTAAACTGTTTCGAATAAATGTTACACATGGGGAATACCACAAAAACATCCATGCAGCCAGTCCGTTCTTGGGCTTCAAACCTCGGACCAAGTACCAGTGTTCAATGATTTGATTGCTTAGTCTCTGGTGGGCAAATGCTTGTTCATAAAAACAAAACATGGCTTATTGAGAATCACTTGAAGTTACATCAATTGCAAGTTTAGATATTATGTGTCTCTAGTTACCTCACACTTGTCCATAACTGGTGCTAAATCATACTGCTTGGTGAGAGTTTCACACCTCAATGGGATAATATACAAGCACCTAAAAAGTGAATAAAAGCCATTAAATAGCACAAATTTTGAGAAACTGCGATTTCAGCATTTTTTAGAAAAGCTTACTTAGTTTGATGCTTTACAGTTATATTTTTGCTTATGGAGAGTCATTAGCTTAGAATCTCCTACTCAAAGTAAACATCGAATCATGTTACTGGATTTTAATTCAAATGTAAACTGAACACTACTGAACAAAAGTTCAAAATACCAAGCATCCCCTGAATGCCCACCTGATTTTCTCAAACATGACAGATTCCATTAAAAGTTTTGTAGTACATGGCTAGAGACACAAGATATTTTAGACTGAATTCTATTAAGATTTTACAGCATGTCAGGCAGTTTATTACCATTCACAGTACATCTGGTCTATTTAGTGGATTCTTTAGCATTGCTTCAACCTATAAACTCTCGATAACAATTACTATTATTATTAAGTCAGAAAAGAATTTGTTTTTTATATTTTTATACAAATTATAAGAAATCCCCCCTGTCAAATTTGCCTAAATACAGGTCCAAATACAGACTCTAGAAAAGAAAAATTCATTGAACATGACCCAGTCCAACAAGACTTTCAGTATGGCCTGCCTATGATTTGAAAAATTTTAAGTTTCCATTAATTACTAGACATTGGTTTATCAATTTATATACATTTATATTTAATTTATATATCACATGAATATAAGTTTTAGAAGTTAATGGTTGCATACAAGTCTATAAAGGTAATGAAAATTTCATAGGATATTGCTGCAAGTAGAAGCTTATACAGATAAATACAAACATAAAACATGAATAAATATATAAAACTGAAAATGCTGTTTCCTCCTGATAGATGGGTACCTCAACCAAAATTCTGCATGCTGCTATAACTGTATTCTTGTGTAAGCAAAAGAAATCTTGGATCTCATTTTGACAAAACGCTGGGACTAACTATGAAAAATAAATTATTGTACAGAAAAATTTATTACACAAGTATAAACATATAAATCTTAGACATCTATTATCCAGTATTTTTCTAACATTTCTACTTGCATTATAGGTACTGTAAAAAATCAGAAAACATTAATGGAAGGATTAGGAATATCCCATTTTGCAATCTATTTCTAATATTTGTGCCTCCGCCACATTTTTCAAATGATATCAGTAGATGACCCCCAAGTTGTGCAAAAAACATTAAGTGGCACCTTGACACATGGTCATGTTGATCAAGATGGTGGCCAACATAATGTGCATAAAACATCATCACATATTGTAATGTCATATACGCCACACAACATTGTTTTAAAAATTATTTCAAAATAATGAAAATTTCGATTTCTCTTCTTGGGGGGGGGGCGCAAGATAAGGAAAATTATGCAGATGATTCAAATTCCAGCACCTGTCTGAGGCTTGATAAGAAGACCTCCTGGAAGCAACAAATCAGTGCCAGCAGAATATGGCCACATCAAAGTTTCACCAACAACTGAAGAGCTGAAATCTTTCGAATGATCTTGATTCCCCGATTGCCAACTTGTTGCCTGCTGGCCAGTATCCTACAAAAAAATTTAACTTTTACACAAAGAACTTTTGAATACTTTTTATGTAAAAGTAATATTTTAACGGCATTTCATGATTTAACTGAAACAAAACACATTTTAAGTTACAATAAGTATAGAAATAAGGAAAAGAATGTTTTAACAGAAAGAGAAACCACAGTTCCTCTTCTGAGTAATCTTGCAGTAGCTGCTGTATATCATTTAATTAAATTCAGAAGTATCCCATTTACACAGTTTTGATTTGAATATGTTTTATTCTCAAGACTTTTCTCCAGGAAAACTCAGTGCAAGTATCAACTTCTCAGTAAGAATTACATGAAATACATAAATATTTTATTTCAGTTGGATATGAAATGTCCTCTATGAAACTAAGTGGGGCAATAATGAATTAATAGTAGCAATAATAAGTAAACAAACTTTTTCTCTTTGATTTATACACATATTAAATTGCATACGTTTCATATTTTAACTTTTTTAGCTTTATCAAGTATATGCGTTTGGCATTACGCCCAAGTTATAATTTTCAGGAAACTGGCATTTCTTCCTATCATTTCCTATCTATTGGGCTGGTGCATAAGTCTGCACCATTCTTCATTGGGCTGGCAACACTGCGTGAAGCCTCCGTTTTACATTATTTCATTATTTCTCTTGAGTCTGAACTGTTGTAAACAGGTGCTTGTATGTTGTTAGTAGCTTGTTTTAGCCATTTCCAAGGCTAATCGGTATGGAATGGAGAGTAGAAAAAAATGAAAACTTTCTACACATTTATCACCTCTTCTGTGATTACCATCTTTTCCGGTCTCCCTCTAACAACATTCAGGAAAAAGACTTTCATGATTAAGCTTCTCTTAGCAGATTTCTTTAACTCAAAACCACAACAATTTTGCAGGAGGGGCATTCAACTCCTATTTGAACATGGCAGGCAGTCATTGACAAAGATGTTGATTATATCACTGAGTGAATGAGCGATTAATTATTGATTTATGACATACGGCATCAATATCTTGTTACTGTATTGCTTTCTATTGTATTTTATACTAATAAAGTTATTGCACGGTAAAAATGGCAACCCAATGAAGAATGTTATGGACTTGCACACTCACTCAATATTGGTAAATTACACAAACTAACCCCCCCCCTTTGATGGCCAGGTACCTGCTGCTTAGGCATCTATCAAGGGGCTCGCTGAACACCATTTATCATCTTATCACTCATGTTGCATAGGAAACAGGGAAAGTCAATTGTATTGTTTAAGCAAAAGTGTAGACATATTACAACCATTAGTGTCTTATCCAGGATTTGAATACAGGCCCAGCAGCAAGGAATCATTTCAACTGAACTTCGGATAAAAAGTATAAAAGAAACTGAAACAACGTTCAGAAAAATAAACTACAGAATTCCGAAAATATGCTAAATGGAAGTAAAATAACAAACAAAATAAGAGCTTTTAAAAAATTAATAATAATTTATTATAACAACAAAATGATAAACCCGCAATTAGTACCACACCTCACAACAACGTTCATACGCAACATGCGCATAGTTGAAAAAAATCAAGCAAATTTATAAATAATATAACCAGATAGACTATTTCACTAACAGAAGAAATTTTTAAAAAGTAATGATTCGGACAACCATACAGCTCAAAAAACTACTTATATCTTGAATAACTTTCCTTTTTTTATTCCAGTAGTTCTAATATATTTTTATTTTATAATAAAATTTGAATTTTACGTTCATTTACCTTAAAGTGAAGATTTAAAGCATATACAGCTGGGTACATAAGAACATTATGAAATTTGAAATTTTGATTGTTCGTAAATATTTTCATTGTTTTCTAAATTTTAGAAAAGAAGATAATTTTATGATTATTTGCATATATAATTTTCATAAAAGCAAACGGATGAAAATACATTAGATGATAATCAGCACTGACTAAAATCACATCTTATCTGTGCACTTTGACTTTCCTCTTCATAGCACCTTTTGTTACACAATCAGACCCAAGAATAATATCTTAAATACAAAAATTCAAAGATATGATATATAAATAATGTAAATATGTATCTTGTTTCAGAGTGAGTAGATCATTTTTACTCCCACCCAGACTACAGACATTTGAAATTTTATCAAGATTTTAATAATTTGCATTCTCATTATACACGGTCAGTTTATGATTATGATTATTATTCGCGTTTATTACACATATGCTTATAATACAAGCATATGTATGAATATTTATAATATATTTGGAGTAAATGCTGAAGTATAAATAAACTTCAGAAATGGGTAAGTGTGTTTTTAACACAGATTGGCTCATGCGGAATGTACCGGAATTTTCTACTTCTTTCACAATTCTTTGACCCAATAGAACGACATGCACCTGTCTACTCGTGTGACTCAGAAGTTAGGTTAATTCGGAAAAAAAGGGGGGGAAAGCTATTTCCAGGAGTATGATTCACCATCTGATGCTCCAAATAAGAAAACTGTTTATTTAGTTTCGGCTTTTATACCCAGGGGATGCATGTTCGTTTAAAATAAGAAAAAGCCCTATCAACAACAACAAAAAAAAGTACTTTAGAGAAAAGTAAGCACCCAAGTGCTTTATAATTTATTTTCAAATATAATGACTTATAAGCACTTCTAAGGACTGCTATGCACCCTGTTCCAAGCAACAACCAATTCGTAAATAATTTTTTTATTGATAAACCAGGGAATAAAAACTTCAGACACTTTAGGTTAATACACATACATATGATGTCATGATTTGAATTTAGTGTACTACAACTTTTTCTCAATATCAATAAAGGAATTAATGTGGCAATAACATACCATGTAAATTATCTTAATCTATAGCAAAAAAGTTACCAACAGCAGCTATTTATTAAAAATGCTGACATTAAAGAAAAATTTTCAACATACAATGGTGTCACATGCAACCGCATGCTATCTTCAGTCAGAATGTGACATTATACAATAACATATATAAACATATAAATATAACATGTCAAACTCTGCTGCTGCATCTAGCTCATCATTGAAGAATTTCTTCAAACAGGAGAAAATGGGTCATAAGGAAGAATTAGCTGCAATTGAAGGTACTTTTGCATACCATACTATTTGCCAGAATCATAGCTTTAGGTCTATGGACTGTACATCCAAGAAGCTTCAAGTGGCATTTGAGGCTAAATTTACATGTGCATGAACCGAAGCTAAAGCAATAATATTAAATGTTGTCAGGCCTTACACTTTTAAGAGTTTGCACAACGATTATGAAAAATGTTCGTTTGTTTCAATCTTAACTAATGCGTCCAATCACAAGGAAATAACTTTTTCCAATACTTGTTAGATTTATAGATTGGAGTTATGGAGTTAAGAGTAAAAATTTTAGAACTTAAATCCTTATCTGGTGAAACATTCAATATTGTCAACAACTATTTTACTACCTATTTTGAAGAAAATAATATAAAACAAAAAGTTATTGACCTTTGTGCTGATAATAAGAATTCTAACTTCAGTAGCTGATAGACATGGAGAAAATAACATTTTTGTTAAACTAAAACAAAACCTTAAGTATGATTTTACTGGAGTTAGATGTGCAGCACGTTATTCATAACACAATAAGAACATCATCTGATGTTTTGCCCTTTGATATAGAAATGATTATTTCTAAGATATACTTTAAATCTTACACTGTTAGAGTAGAAACAAACAGACAGAAATTTCAGAAACATTGTAGAAACTGAATTTTCAATAATAATAGGATATTCACAAACAAGACGGTTACCATTACGTTCCACCACTGAAAGGGTACTTCAAACTTTTTTCCACTAAAAGCTTGTTTCCAATATTGAGAAAAGTGTCCCATGCTTATTTTAAAATTATTTACAAATCCACTGGCAGAAGCTTGGCTACATAACATTTGTGCTTCAATATTTCATAAAGTTATTACAACAACCAAAAATCAAACTGCATTTGTATTTGATGCAACTGCTTCAATGGATGTTTTGAAAGCTTCAATATTGAGCAAGATAGAGGATAACTTTATTCCAACAGATGTTAAGAAAACTCTAGAAAAACTTGGAGAATGTAGGCATGTCACAATATGAAGCTACTGAATTTTGAAGTTATTGTTTTATTTTATCAGACTGCTCTTCCTTATTTGGAAAACAAGACCAAAAAAAAAAAAAAAGGTTTTCGGGAAATGGAAATGTACAGCTAGATCATATTAAATGAAATCCCTTCTTGGAATCAAGTCAAACAGCCTTTTTGTTAATTAAAATACCAAATAAAAATTATTGGAAATTCATACACAGTCCAGTCACATTAATGTGACCATCTGTCAAAAGCCAGAATAACCACCTTTCGCAGAGCGGACTGCTGCGAGACGTGCAGGAAGAGAGTCACATAGGTCCCTGAAGGTGTTCTCTGGGATGTTGAGCCATGCCGACTCTAATGCTGTGGCCAGCTGCGCTAGATTACGCGGTTGAGGATCCATGGCGCGAACAACTCGATCGAGATGGTCCCACAGATGCTCGATTGGGTTTAAGTCAGGTGAGTTTGCTGGCCAGGGGAGGACGGTAAACTCATCCTGGTGCTCTTCGAACCACGCACGTACACTGGCAGCTGTATGGCACCTCGCATTGTCCTGCTGGAAGATGCCATCATCCTGAGGAAAAACAATGCGCATGTAGGGGTGAACATGGTCCGCAAGGACAGATGCGTACTTGTATTGATCCATTGTGCCTTCCACAATGATCAGTGAACCTAGAGAATGCCAGGAAAACATTCCCCAGACCATAATGCTCCCGCCTCCAGCTTGGACCGTTCCGGCAATGGTTGCAGGGTGGTTCCTTTCAGAGGTTTCACGCCTTATACGCCAACGTCCATCTGTCCGATGGAGCATAAAACGCGATTCATCCGAAAACGCAACCTGTCGCCACTCAGTGGACGTCCAGCTGCTGTACTGGCGTGCAAATTCTAGCCTTCGCCGTCGATGAACAGCAGTCAGCATAGGTGCACGAACCAGGCGTCTGCTTCGGAGGCCCAGACGCAGCAATGTTCGCTGAATAGTACTTTGGGAGACACTTTTGGTAGCCCCTTGGTTCATTTTGGTGGTCAGTTGCTCAACGGTAGCCCGTCTATCTGCCCGAACGCATCTCCGCAACCGTCGTTCGCCTCTGTCATCTATGGCCCGTGGTGCACCACATTTGCCACGTCGCTGATTTTGGACAGTCCCATTTTGCCATGCACGGTACACTTTTACCACGGCGGCACGCGAACAGTTCACAAACTCAGCCGTTTCGGAAATGCTTCCACCCTTGGCCCGAAAGCCAATGATCATGCCCTTTTGGAAGTTGGATAAATCGCTTCGTTTCTGTATTACGGCAACGATTGAAATGTTTTCCGAAGCCCTCACACACCCTTTATATACGCTCAACTGCACTGTGCTGCCACCTGCCTTCTGTGATTGGTTATTTAACTCTGACATGGAAAGTACGTGGTGGTCACATTAATGTGACTGGACTGTGTATATATGAGGAATATGTTAACCTTAAAACAATACATCACAGAAGAAAAATATTGCAATAGTAAAAAAATAAGATATGCATCATTCAGAGGTAGACGGAAATAACTGCATATTTTAATGAGAACCAGATCCTTGTTCAATTGTTTTAAAATTGTCAGTTTTCTTTTGTCTTCCTGACACTAATGCTCCAACTGAGTGAGTATTAGCATTATGAACAGGTTCTGGGCTAGTGATAAGACATAGCTTAAAGTGGACACTTTGAAGTGTATATTAATCACCAAAATAAATTTTTTTGAAAACTGCACAACTTTTACAAGAAGATCAAAGAATAAAAAGATATTCTAAGAATATCCATGCTTTAGATAAATATAAGGCTACTTTATCAAAATAATTTAGAAGAGTTACAAATTTACTGTTTTTTAAAGATGAATACTGCACTTTGATTCATTACTTGTTAAAAAAATACACCATTACTATTAAGCAATACAACAAAAATTACCTTCTTTAATTTATATATAGCAAAATAGAATTATATGATAAATAGAGGAATTTCTGATTTGAGACTATCAAACTAATTAATTGGAACTTTAATATTTCTAAAAAAGTAATAGGTAAAATTTTTTATAGCCAAATCATTAGACTGAAAAATATATGTACTGAAACAGAAGATTTTAAAGGAAAAATAATTAAGTTAATTAATGTATAAGTAAATAACCAGGTCCCAGCAAAATTTATTTTATTAATTCCTATATTAGAAAGGCAGGCATTAACTTTTCTATTTAATTTATTGACATCTTATGGTATGATAGCATTACCTTAAACCTTAACCGGAGGGTAATGGGGGATTTTGAAAAGTTAATGGATCAATTCTCATGTAAATATGCACATTTTTCTCTTCAATCAATACTGGCTTCTTTCTTCTTATTAATGAAGGACCAGCTCTTTTCTAACTCAATTACAGCTCGAATTGAGTGAAGATTTTTATCTTTTACTATTTTTTCCTTGCCTTCGGCCAGCATTTAGTTAAAGTTTTAATTTAACTTCAGTTTTAATTAAATTTTAGTTAAATTCATTAATATTTTTATCAGTTTTTAATCTTTTCATACTTTTTTTTTTCAAATTTGGAAACATTTCCATCATTTTTCTTACATTATTTCCATTTCTACAATCCTGTAGCAGTTTGCCAACTGCACATTTTTGCTATCATTTTTCACAAAGTACTTCAATTTTTACAATCCTATAAGAGATTGCAGCTACATTTTTACAATACCTGACACAGTTAGCAGCTTAACACTACTCAACTTTATACAGTATCAGTGCCCTTTGTTTACACAATTAGCAGCTACAAACTATTCAACCTTATATTGTTTAGCAACATTTTAAACTAGAGTATGTCGTAACATAGTAAGTTAAATCGAAACTATTTACTTGCCTTTTTTGTATTATTAATTTAAATTGTATTTATTTTATATTGTCATTTACTATTCTTGCAATTTTTGTGATGTTTAGAATTTGTTTTTTTAGTTTAATTTGGTTTGCACGCATAATTTGTGTTGGAGAAGTACCTATACAGGTTTGGGATTTGGATAGGTTTGGGGCTATATACTTTTAATTAATAATTTTGTTTCATTGAATTTCCTTTCTAAATTTCTTGAAAATTCCTTAATATTAAATTTCTCATTTAAATATTTCACTACTTTTGGTTTGGGATTCTAAATTACTTTGGCTATGTACTTTTAATTAACAATTTTGTTTCTTATAGTGGATTTGCTTTCTAAATTTTTCAAAAATTAAATTTCTCATATTAATATTCCACTAGTCTTGGTTTTGTGTAATTCTTAAACTATTCCTATATGGATGATGAAACACGAACTGAGTGATTGAAGAGTTAGGTTTGAAAGCAACTTCCCCTTGAAAAGATCTGTCTCCAGCCTGCTCAACAATTATTCACTTTATGCAAATTAAATTTAGTTTTAAATTTTAAAAAATTTTTTTGAAGTTTTTAAGATAAAATTTTTCGATTGTATTATAATTTTTCATGTATTTACATCCTTGCACTTTATTCTTTATGCTTTCTGAATATGAATGATATTGCATAATAGTTTGCAGCAATAATTAATCATTTTATTTTGTTTCCAATTGAATTTACATAATTTAAAATTTTAATTTGCTTTATATGAATGAGATAATAGTATTTGATTTGTTAAATATATATTCATATGTATTGCGTACACATTACCTCCATGAAAATAATTTATAAAAATATTTAAAAAATCATATGTATATACCATCTCGAATTTTGAGCTTCGAAATTTGGTCATCTTACTTAAACAGACAGTGGATACTATTAATAAAATTACCAGAATTATTTGTTGAACTGAATACTGTAACAGAGAAGGTAAAAGAAAAGTCTGAAATTGAGCCTTGGTGCATGAAAAGTGCATGCAGGTTTAAGCACTTTGCAAGGTTTTGCCCCAGAACTGTTTGGGTACTGTGAAAGGGGACTTCCCTTATTTGTCCATACACTGCTTGGGCAGTACATTTCGCTACACCAATCTGCTGGTTTGCCTGGCTTTAATTTTTTTGTTTTGCAGTGTTTCTAATAAATGTCTAATAGTCCAGGAGAGATTGGATTGTAAAACCAGTTCAAGGGCCGGTGCCATTTAGACTTTGCATGTTGCTCAAAAAGGAATGATAGTAGAAAATGTGTCAGAAAAGAAACCAGATATTTTTCTTCTGATTGTGATACTGGACTCTGCTTATCTCCATATTTTAAAATACAGCATATCAAATTTGAATTTTGAAAAGAAATAAAAACGTGAGCACAAAAAATACGTTTTTTCCTAACAGTTATCGTCTGTAAAGTGTTCTTTCTAGTTCCACACCTTTGTCAGAAAAAAGCCAACCTTAAGTAAAAATGACTTATTTTCACTGTAATTAAAAATTATTTTAATTAATATATGCACACTTGAAACAGTTCAGAATGCTGATTTGAATCCATGAAATTGATTTGAATACAAAATTGCTTATAAAAAATTTGCTTATTTTTGGTAACAATATGCCAGAAAAATGAAACTGGTAGGAAAGTAAAACAAATTAAAAAAGAAGGCAAATACAAGAAAGTGAGTGAAGCATTTTATTTCTAGATTCAGCAGCAAAAAGAAAAAAGAATACCGATTTCAGGATTCATTTTGTAAGAGAAAGCCCTTAAATTCTATAAAGAATTTCAAGAAGGAGATCCTGGATTTACTGCTAGTGCTGACTGACAAGAGAGGCAGAAGTGTAAAGATACCACATAGTTAAACACTTGTGATGAAAATCTATCTGCTAACTCGAAAATGTTAATAATAATAAATAAAAAAAAAATATTTTCACAGACACCTGGGGATTTCTCAAAAGCTGCCTTTGAAAATGCTTGCATCCAATTGAGAAAAACTGGTCCCAGGCTTTAAAAATGTTACAGGATATGAATGGAATTACAATCTCAGTATGCTGGAATGCAAAAGGCAGCCATAAACTCAAACTAGTACTCATAAGCAAATGGAAATATCCCTGCCAATTTAAAAAGTTTTAAAAGTGCACTAACAGGACAGATTCATTCTGTGATTTCCCTATCTGATACTGAAATCACTCTAGAGAATGGATCAACAAAGCCATTTTTAAGAAACAGATCCATCAGAAGCTTATTCATTTGGTAGCAAAATTTCTAAAATAAAAAAACTGCCAAAATAAGAAATTATTACTGATAATACCACAAATAATCTTGATGTGAAACAGTTACAAGAGGAAAGAGACAAATTTCTACCTAATAACATGACTTTGGTATGGTCAATGGAACAAAAGATTCCGTGCTCACTTATGTGTCAAAGAAAACTGTTACGTTACCAGGGCATCACGGAATCTAAAAACTAATAAGCATATTCTAAAGCATCATTTATGTTGAAAATAGGTTTGCATCTTAAATAAAACATCACACATGTACACATTCTTTAATTACCTCACAACTTGCACATAAGATCATTCTTAAAAGTTGTTTGGTTGCCAGGTCCAAGAAACAAAACTAACAGTAAAGATTAGTGCCCAAAATGCATTAAGTAAATAAAATTAAATAGAAATATGCACAAAATACAAATTACATGTCGTCTGAAATACAACATTCACCCACAAAGAATAGAACTTTTGAAAAGAAACACAAAATTTTAAAATTAAAAAAAGACAAAAGAACAATATTAAAGTTCAAATGTTCATACAGCCTGCCAATCTTTGGATAGGCCTGACTTCTCATCCACTCCTGGTTTTTACAGACTCCAAATACTTTGGGGTAATTTCCACTGAACACTCTTCAACTCTATCGTTCTTCACTTCTATCATTGTTTAATCTTCAGAGCACCTGCTTGACAGTTCTAGTGGAAAAAATTCTTTGTACTGGACATCAAAAGCATGCTTTTGTAGCTTTTGCTCTTAGCTGTCTAGCCGCATTTTCTTTTATAGATATAATTCAGTTAACTACAGCTAATGACCATCAGTACATTTAATATTATCACTCCTAATAAAAACTATGTCTGCAGATTTAACGTTCATGGTTCTTATCATGCCATGAATCAAAAGTCCTAAATATTCAGATCTAAATCTTTTTCGTATATCAGTCATTAGTTGTTAACAATGTTTTAGTTTTTTGTAAAGAGAACATTCATCATCATCCTCTAAATGAGAAACACCAGTTTTGAGAAAATATTGCAAAAATGAATTAGGAGACACTTGTTATAAAACATAGATAAGTAGACAAGAGGTACACAGATTCCACATCACGCAATACTTCATTACTCCATATCGTCATTTCTTCAAAAGACGGTAGAGATGTCCCCAAACCCTTCCAATAATTTGTTTATCTCGCCAAGTAAAGGCCCCACAAAGAAATAGCTGGGGTTGAAAAATTATCGAATTTTAATAGTGGTGCTGTAGTGAGCAATGAAATTCCAATCAATGACTTTCAAACAATATGAAGCTTCAGGAGAGTTTCTTCTGTTGTCACAATAAACTATGGAAGGTCGACTTCTGTGGGCTAATGATGGAAACCACCAAGAAAGCCCTTTGTAAACTCTGAGGAAATAAGCTCAAAACAGACAGCCCTATACACAGCATAAGTATTCTGTAACTTCTGTATGTAAAGTAAACATAAGCTTTCTTTTCTCTCGTTAAATACACAAACCTGACCATATCAGTTTCAATAACTTCAAATGTGGATGAATCATTTACTTGATTTTCTGCTAACGCAAAAATCGATGTCAAATTTCGCTTTGCAAGCATATTTAAAAAAAAAAGGATAAAAGTGATCTTAGGACCCTCATCACATTTAAAATCTAATGTTTTCTTAAAATATGCAACAACCTCAGCAAACCAGCGTGAGAGTTCTGGTGTTATCATAATCAACCTTATGACAGCCTGATGCTCAGCCGGTAAACAGCTGGGTGTCAATATCCTCTGAAATGCTATTTTAGTCTCCTTGTATGCTGTCAAAGATTCTAATTTTCTTTCATTTAAAAGATCAGAAAAGTGTTCACTTTGTAATATTAATAGGACCTCCTTTTCTACAGCCTTGACTTCTTAGGATAAGTGTCCAATAATTCATGAACATTTTGCCTTTAAACAATTATAAATAAATATTCTTATCCAAACAATTAACCGTATCACTTTATCATAACTTGAGAATGATGATAGTACCAAGATGTTAGATATAGCTGTTACATTTCTAGTTGTAAATAGACTGAGACTGGCCTCCCACAGGGAACAGTCATCAGCCCAATTCTTTCTAATGTTTTTATTAACAATTTATCGAACCCTCTGGCATTGTGGGTGGATTCTGCCCTTTTTGCTGACGATTTGATTATCTCAAGTAGTGCTTCTAAAAAGAAGCAGGATGGTTTAAATGAGATTCTTAATAGTGCTCTGAAAGAGCTTGACAACTGGTGTCTAAAAAATGGTACGAGAGTAAACTAGGATAAGAGCACATGCCAGTTCACTCTGAGCAGACAAGACTTTTACCCTGAAGTTGACATATAAGGTGTACATGTTCAATGCAATGATTCGACAAAATATTTGGGTTGCATCCTTGATCTATGCTTAAATTGGAGAAAACATGCGGAAATTTGAAAAGTAAAGCTGTAAGAAGACTGTCTTAAAAAGACCTGGCTGGCTCAGGGCTGTGACAGAGAAACACTGATGACTACTTACAAATTATACATCCAACCAATTATTGGTCATTGTAGTGAGATCCTCATCACAGCTCCAGAGAATGTAGTCCAGATCCTCTTCTCCTTCCTCTTCCAGAACCAAGCGTTACACATAATTACTGAGTCAGTGAAATCTACTCCTATTCTTGCAATGCAGCTCTCAATTGTTTTGAAACCTGTTCATGATTGCATTAAAAGAAAAGCGATCCTATTATACCAGAAGCTGGTGTATTTGCCAAACAACCCTTTTTGAAGGAACTATAACAAGGAAATTTCAGGAAATCTTAAAACTCAAACTGGCTTTATGGCTGCTCAGAGAGAATCTGATGCTTTGGAATTGAGCTCAGATAATATAATTTTACCTTTCAAAACAAAAACATTAAGCTCACACTATACATCAGAAAAATCTACCTCATGTTTCTTTATTTTTTCCAAAATGTTGGAGGACTTCATAAATGTAGCTCTCTGAATCTTCAGATTTAACAGTTTTTTTTTTACCTTCTATTTCTATACTTCAGAATTCCAAACAAATGCCTCTTGGGACGAGCCGAGGGTACCAGAAAATATTCACTTAAGCATCAGCAACTGTCATGGACTCTAGAGACTAATAAACAACTTCTAAAGAATCATTCATGTTTGAAAATAGGTTCTGACCATCATCTAAAACATCACTCAAGTAAACAAACACTCATTAATAACGCACATACACTCTTTTGAAAAAAATGTGACATGATAAACTAAAAATAGATATGCTGGTGGAGTAGCTGAATGCTGGAATGACATTGATCATATAAGGCATGTTCATTTTTGAAAAGTTTCTGGACCAGGAAATGAGTTTTAAGAAAGCAAAGAGACAGAATACTGTGGAACAGTGTAATTTCTGATGAAAATTAGAGATTGTGAAGAAGTTACTGATGATGATGTTAGAGAAAGGACAGTGCAGAATGGAAACTCAAGATGGTAAAATAGTTGAACTAGCGAAAAAGAATGAGGATAAAAACAAAGATGAAACAGATAATGCAAAGATGGAATACAATGGAAAGTTGAGAAGATAACTTAAAGGAGGACTAAAGGTTACTGAAGGAATACTCCATTACTATGGACATTTTTCTTTTTCTGTCACCTGTATGATGAAACTGCAGGAAGATGCAATAAATGTGGGAGACAGTCTATTCATAAGTGTTTTTTCTTCTTTCAGCAAAGAATTACTAGTCCTTTCTGCTGTTTTATATACAAGACTTTTTTTTTTCAATTCTAAAAATTATTTTAGAGTATTCAGTACTTTTCTATATCCTGTGCTGTGCTAAAATGTTCACTACAGTAATATGCTGTAAAATATTTTCAGTTGGGAATAAAAAACACATTATTTTTTAAAACTTGACATTTTAGGTAATCTTTCACCTTGCAATCAACATTAACTCGAGTTTGTGGGAAAAATTTAGGCCAATGGATGTTGAATTTCTTAATTAGAAACTAAATAATTATTCTTAACTGAGGCACATAATACATGACACTATAAATAACTTTCACTGATTACAATAGTGGTGCAATTATTCATAAAAATTATCAGTTGGACATATAACGTTTTATATAAGTCATTTATTTTTGCATTTTATACCAGTTAGGCATATTATTAAAAACTTAATAATGATATAAATTAATAGTTCAATAAAAATTTAATTTAAAGCTTTGAAATTCCTCACTTGTTGCAGTTTGGGAAAAATGTATCTTATTTCATGTTCAATAGCTACACTCTCTGATCAGGCTGTTTGTAGGGTAGCACAGAAAATAAGTCTTAGTCTAGCACAATGGCAACAAATACCAATATGCATGAACGATAAATGCTTTGGTGACCCAAAATATAAGAATTTGTGAGAATAATTTTTAACATAAAAATTATGATTTATTACCTATTTAAGGAATTTGAAGCTAAATTCTATAACACAAAAAACCATTTACATTAGTATTTTATGTATGAAACTTAAAATGACCTGGATGCAAGGAACTTGAATTTCAGTAGGCTGACCAGCAACCACAGGGAATGTTTGCTCAGACGTAGTAGTTGGAGGATATTGGCAGGGTGTATTTGGCTGGGATACTGCAGATGAGACCAAATTTGTTGGACTCGGTGAAGCTTTTGGTGGATGTTCTTGAGGTTCATATGAAACATATGTTGGAACAGGACTACTTGAAATAGTTGTTATATTAAAGGATTCTATAAAATATTGCAACATAAAATTTTCAGCTATGAAATACCTGAATGAATAATACACAGTATTAAAACTGAAATGCATAACTGAAACTATTAACAGTAAACTAAAATGATAAGATGTTAGGATTCATTCTTAGCAGCTTAAGAACATTTCCAAAACTTTTAAAAAGTTAACAAACAGGTATTTGAAAAGCATAAAGAGTTCAGATGACGTAAAAAATCTTCAAAAACGTTCACAGCAGCAATAACAGCATGTTTTATTATGTGATGATGGCATTTAAGAGTAATCAGCTGATAACATCTGTCATGGACATTGACAAGATTATTATGTTGTCTATATAAACTACATTTGAATACTTATATACTGTGTAACATCCATGACAGAGCTTATGAACCACAATTTTATAGAACTAAAATACACAGTACATAATAATATAACACAGAATTAACTTATTACATAAATAATGAATTTTGCAAAGTGCAACATAAAAGGCACAGCAAGAAGCATATACACATATACTTTGCATCAAGCTAACCTAAAAACACATATAAAGCTACAGCAATCGACTTACAGCTTATCCTTTCATTCTTAAGTTATCCATATGCTGTCACCACTCACGAATGTCTGATGTCTTCAATGTCTTTAAACATTTGGCAGGCATTTGACAAAATTGGCATGTTTAATCAGCAGCACTTTCTTTCTGCTGGATGTATGATGAAGCTCGAAATTAAACTGATATTTAATTCTATAACCTGAATTTTCTGTATTCGTATACTGTAAAGCAAATCACTAAATATTCTTGAAATTCAGTTCATAAGCACAATAGCAAAAGCTGAAATGCTATTTGTAATTAAATCAAAATGATACTATTCTTCACAGTTTGGATTTAAAAGCTGTTTAAATTATATTCCCTTAAAAAATAATATCAATTTGTTCAATTCTAATTTGTGAGCTTGTTTTAACAGGTACCGCTTAATTTCAGCAGAACACCAAGAAAAACATATTTGATTCAAAGCAAGTAAAATAATTGAATAATTTTTATAATTTCTGCAAATAGCTTTTATCAATAGAATTTATTTAGTCACAGTAATTATATAACAATTAAAATCTGTTTTTGACATATTATGCAAAAATTCAATTTTCCAAAGTACAACAGAAAAGGTACAGTAAGTCATAAAATATTCTGAATTTTAATATTAAAGACTAAAAAAATTTAAATAAAATTCTGCAAAGGTTTCCAAAAATTATTTTGTAGGCATGTATAAGGATTGTTAATTGTTAATTAAAAAGGGTAATAGATACAAAATAATCTCAAGTCTCTTTGAAAGGGCTGCAAATTCAGGCTGCAATCATCATTAATGCATAATTAAAGACATTAGGAATATAAGTGCTTGGAAAGGGAAAAGATGAAGGATAAAATTTGATATTGTGATATGAAGTGAACTATGTGAATGGTTAAGAAGAGAAAACCAAGCTCATTTTGATACGAACACTTATAAAAATCAAAGAAAACACTGAATTACTAATTTCAGCAAAACATTCAAATTCATAGAAAAGTTATCCAAAATGGAGAAATAATACAAAAAGAAAAGAGTTACTCAAAATACATTTCTAAAGGATAAAAATGATTTTTGCTTCCTGAACAGATGCTACATCTTGATTTATTATTTTCATTCCATGGAACAATCTGAGGAACTACATCTTGTCCATTAATTTCAACATAAGATTTAATATGTAAGAAACTTAATTAGAAAATTCAGAACTGATAGTTTTAACAGAACATAGAAACTATACACACATGCTGAACATAAGGCAGGCAGAAACTGCTTGTTGATCTCCAGCAGCATGAAACTTTGGCTATTCACAATTCACAATTGGCCAAAATGCCCCTCAACATTTGCTTTCCTTCTTCACCTCAGAGATAATTATGTATTTTATAGCTTTCCATAGATAGACAAGGGTTCATGTTATTGCAATTTGCAGTTTCGCCAATATGCCCAAAATTGAATCTGCTCCTATTGTTCATCAAATGATTGACATGCATATTACTTTATTTTTAAATAAAATATTAAAGGTGAAATATTCTTATGCTTCTTTTCTCTTCAGTTTTTACCTCTCACAATATTCATATTTCATTGGTTATTTTCTTAAATAAACATGCTACAAATTATAAAACTGTGTTCTTTGGTGGATGTTCAGCTTTTTGCTATATTCAGGGTTTTCACTTGAGGTTGACCGCCAGTGATTGCTAGTATACCTAAATCTAATTAAAGAAGTCTTAAAGGCACACACAAAGCTAAGTATAAACAAATTGACACTCATCAGGATATTATGGACCAATATTGAAAATGTAAACACATAAAAAATACACAAGCACATATACAAACATGCATGAATAAAATTAAAAACATACAGAGAAATTGATAATTTTTTTTTTCATTACAGAAGCAAGAATGCTCAATTTAGAAAGGAAAAAATTAATGAGCTGCATAAAAATTGCCAAAATTTCTCCATATTTAGATACAGGTAGTCTTTGACATAACAATGATTGGCTAAAAAGTAAAATTAAAAATCCTTTAATTTCTACTTACTGCCAGCACACACACATGCATTGATTTTGCATGAGCATGCCACGTGACTGTTTAAATGTTGCTGCTTCTACAAAATGCAATATGTAACTTTAATGATATTATTTTTCATTATTTGCATGTTGTGGTAATAGGCAGAATAATATTCTGGGGTCATAAAATACCTACAAAAAATTATGACAGTTTTTTTTTTTTATTATTTCTTCCTAAATTTACCACAATGAGCATATAAGGGAAAATAAATATCAGGAAAGTTCACATAGTGCCTTTTGTAGGCAGAGTGACAAAAAGTCATAAAACAAAGCTTCTTACCCCCTACTAGGATTTGCCTGCTTATAATGTGTTCCAGTCTGCGATAACTTAGTACTTTCCTAGTAGACAAAGACTACATTCAACTTGCTACATTCTTAATCTCAGCAAAGTAATACTGAAGAAAATTTCAGATTTAAAAAGAAAGATTACCAAAGCTTATAAGATAGGAAAAAAAGGTCACGTAGGGAAATAATTCACAAATAAAAACTTTCAAATTCAACCATTTCAAAAATAATAAAATATATGTACAACCAAAATAAAAGAGGCAATTAAAAATGAAGTAAGCATGTAATGCACAATTTTTACAAAAAAGAGAAAAACCCATTCACAAAAATGGGGAAACTGTATGTGGCTAGATGACCAGATTAAGAATACTCCTCTGAATTTATTAACCATAAAAAAACAAACCCAGCTGATAATTTAAAAAATTGGCAAGAAGATTACACAACAGGCAAACACTTAATATTAGTTTTATTGATTAAAAGACAATATAATTTGCATAATATACATATAACAGAAAGAGCTACTAGTTTTTATGCTCATACTACAAAAAATTTCAAGAAAAATTTGAAAGAAATCTAGACAATGAAGGTTATTTGCCAGAGCAGATATTTCACATAGCTGAAACTGGACTGTTCTGGAAAAGAATGTCAGAATGAGCTTATATCCACAAAGAAGCTGCAATGCTGTTCAGTTTTACACCATTCAAGGAAAGGATTATGCTTCTTCTTTGCAGAAATCAATGATAGTAATAAATAAAACCATTTCTTATTTATTGTTGACAAAATTGAAGAGCTTAAAAAATATAAAAAAGAATATGCATCTTTCCTTCAGATTACTTCCTATTTACTACAGAACTAATCCAAAGGCTTGAATGATCGTTGTTCTATTAGAGGAGTGGTACAAATTGTTTTATTCCTTTGTTGTTATGAATACCATTTATTATATTTTCTACAAATGTAAAACATATGATGCAACACATATTCAGAATTTAGAAATTTTTTGCACAATGCAAGTAGCTTAAAAATTTGTATTTAATATGGCAACAGCATCTAAAATGCACTGATATTTACATTTCAAAGTTTTTAATTTTATTATTGTACAGAAGTAATTTCAATATAATCATTACTGTTAATAATGCATGTTAACTCGTTTTGAATTTTTATTCTAATTTATGTATTAGAGTTTTCTATTTATATTACGAATAACATTTAACCTGTTCAGGACCAGTGAAGCGTATACGCAATGCAATGATTCTACTCTTACCATCCTAGCATCGCGTATACACGAAGAGCTCCAATCGATCTCTTCGGTCCAGCATCTCGTATATGTAACTTGAAAAGGGAACTATTTTTTGAATTTTTAAATGCAAGTAAATGGTGCTAAATGGTAACGGTTTTCACATCAGTTAAGTCACGAAGCTTTTGACCTTCATGTATGAGCATCAGTTTCTGTTCTGTGCTTCTGGTTTTGAGAGATTTATTAGTGCAAATAAACTGGGAATAACAGCTCTTGAAGTTAAAGGGACCCGCGTGTTTGTTTATTTCGTTAGAAATTTCGTTTATTCATCATATTCATTTTTTCTTAGCATTTTTCGTTACTAGAATCTGGGGAAATGCATCCAGTTCAACTTTTTCTTTCTTTTTTTAGGAGAATGTGGTAAAACGCTTCTAGCTGTCTACAGCATGTGTAATGTCACCGAACTTCCATGATGGGAAAACTCAGACCAGTTTGTAGAGACATTAGGTATTTTTTTGGAAGGTGATGAGAAAAATGAAGAATGCCCTCATCAGGAATCGAACCATGGACCTCTTGGTTATGCATTGGGCATGCTGACCACTATGCCTCGAAGGCATGCGAAGGTGGGAGAAATACCTTACATACTCCACCTTTTAAAGGGTGACTGGGGATTAGGGTCCCCAATCGCCAAATCCTGGTGGTGGAGAATCATTAGCCACCACCTCTCTAGTTCAGGCGTCACTGTAGAAACATTAGGTATTTTGAGGCTGAAGAGATGAAAAATTAGCAATACCCTCGGCAGGATTCAAACTACGGACCTCTCGAATATGCGTCGACCGTGCTGACCACTACACCGCGAAGGTATGCGAAGATGGTGGGAGAAATACCTCATAAGTTGTCCTTTTTAATATTTACTTTAAAACTTAACATAGACTTTCTTGGTTAATTGAAAAGTAACTTTACAACACTATTAAAGAAGGGGAAATATATCAGCTTTCCCGATGCAAGATGCATCTTATTTGTTCAGCATATGCTCGGCGAAGGAAAGCTGTCATTGTTGTGTGTGTTGATTCTCGTTTTGAATTATTCCACACACAGCAGAAATATAAAATTGAAATTTAATTACAGACAGATAATTATTGTTTAATTTCGTTTTACATTTCGTATTTGTAATTTTATTTTCATGTGTATAGCATTTGTTTTCATGCTTATAGTTATAATTTTAGTATTTCGCAGGTTTGATTTATTTCTATTAATGTGATATTCTTTATATTAATACAAATTAATAATTAGTATATTAAGTACGTAACTTTAAAAATTGAGATTATTATATTAAAATGCTGATTTTATATGAACGTTTTTGTAAAATTAGGCTTAATTGCTGAAAAGGCATTTGCCCGTGGTGACGTTCCATTCCCGGAGGTTCGGTCCCGTGGCTGTGCTTCATTCTCCGAGGGCTGGTCCTCAAGGGGTTAAATAACAAATGCAAGAGTCCAAATGTTTTGAATAGCAAATTTTATACGAATTATTTTTCCGTGCTAGGCTTAACTGCAATATTAACTTGGTCACAAAGTAATGTTTAGCACTCCAAGGTCACAGGAGCACAAGAAACCATTTTCTCAATGTCAGAAGCAAACAATATCGTTAATTAAACAAAAGTATAAATGCGACATACCTAAAACTAATGCATGAAAATGAACTTTTGATTCGCAGATTCAATTACAGCGGCTGTGATCCAAACTATGGATTATGTTTTGATTGCTACATTCAAACAGCATTATCTGAGAACTCAAGTTTCCTCTAGCAACAAGAGCTATTTACAAAAATGTAATAACATTATGTGGTTATTGATAAAAATAGGATATAGCTCAATATACTGTGTCATTTGTAAAGTTCTGCAAGTTTTTGATGATGAATACAAATAAAGCAGTGCATAATAAATTAGATAAGAAAATTTCATTAAATCGCATAAGCACTATTTTGTTCTGTGACCTTTTATGTCTCAAGCTGGAATTTTTTTTTTTTTTAAAAAAACTTATTAGGTTTATTTGTAAAAAAATTATTGATGTGTTGTTTGACAGTTTCTAAAGAAGTGAACACCAGGTCATTTAGAGAATTCTAAGGTGACTTGGAGAGATGAAAATCAAAGAGTGGCAGACATTCGATTATTCGGCAGTTCTTGGCACTTGCTTCAGTTTCTGCATTTAAAACAGCCATTTAGTAACTGTACTTTTTCCAAATTTATTGTTTGATTTGATGGCAGTAATTCAAAGCACAGATTTCTTTTGTAGTCCCATGTTTAGCACATTTTGGAGGATGCAGCCCCTCTCTCGATATTATTAAAGGAGGTTGTTTTGCGCATCTTTATTATATTATGTAATATCCATTTCTCATCTTCAGTAATGAGTCATTTCAAAAACTCAGCTTTTTTACTTCTTTTCGGAAAAAATCGCACGAGGAAATTTGTAAGAGCATATTCTGATCTGTTAAAGAATGGGATACCTGTAATTCATGGCAGCTAACACACCAAACTTCTCCAAATTATCAGATGCTGTTCAGTTTGGAATATTTAATGTCTAATAGTTCCTGACCTATGGAATATGAATTTTCAGTAATAGCTTCTTTTAACAGGTTCTTGTTTACAGATGATGATCATCCAGAGTGGGCATCTTCTCATCATCCACAGTGCGCAGCGTCTCACAGCTGAAGTTTCTGAAGTTAAACTTTTCAAACATCTTTGAACTGTGTCCTCAGAAACACCCCTTAGTCCATATACACCAGAAATAAGCAGTCCGACTAGCATTTTTTTTTAAAGGCTAATATGATGAAAAGTAATGTTTTAAGTTTTCCATTCTTAGTATCTTACTCTGCTGAAAAAAATCTTCCATCGTAATACTTGCTAGAAATATGCAAAGTAAGCAGGAGAGCTTGCATTTAAACATCTGTCTTCATCAGCAGTAAAGTATCACCCCTTAGCAACAGTAACTAAATAATTAGAAAAGAACATGCCATGATCTGAAAACCACAGAATTTTTTGGAAGACCCAATATACAGTATATGAAACTTCATTAAAAAAAGTCTCAGAACAATGTACCCAATGAATTTGGAAAATGTTACTGCGATAGAAAATGTGGGATGAATACAACAGGTTAAGACATCTTTGAAGAAACTCCTAAGAAGTGGTTGAAATATCACACACATCAATATGATCTAATCTCCACAAGGCCTTATGGGCAGCTTTGCTGTCTAGTTGAGCTGCTAAATCAAGAATTAAATCAGGAATTTCAGGTACACAAAAATATGAATCAAAACGTTGATCTCTTCACCAATGTAAAAAAGCAAATTTATGAAGCGCTCGAATACTATCGCAAAATATACTAAAGATGATATTAACAAATTTTCTAATTAAAGGAACTGTTCTTGATTGCTGTGAATCATTTAAATGAATAGCAATGACTCACCTGTTTCTTTTTTAATTAAAAATTTTCATGTTTTTTTACATTATTCATGGTTCATAGTTTTATGTTCACATTTGTTTTGTTCCTGCTAACAGCTTTAAAGGAAAAGCCTATGTTAATTTTGTATTTTACGTATCGATGCAAAAAAATGTAAAAGTTATGTAAGTTTATACACTTCCTTAGCCCAATTTATATTAAATAAAAGCCTAATTTAAAAAATATTAACTAAGAAATCAAGAATAGAAGAAGCACTGGAATGCTAAGTTGAGGACTACCTGCAAATCTAAAAATTTTATCTGAAGAAGTGAAAGTAATCATTCCTAAACTAAAGCAATCACATTTAAACCTCTAAACTAGAAACTTGAGGCCTATAATTTTTAATTTTCCCTTCCAGATCCTTATGGATTTCCTGCATTTTTTTTTAATTAAATTTCTTCACTTACCTTTGAAAATGAGTGTCAGGCCTCTCATATTACACATTAAGTTCAGTACATATTCACAGTAAGAATATCTATTTTTTGCTTCTGATTTACTTCTTGCATTTGTTTATTACTTTCATTCCAAGAATCAGGATTTATAGAATAGATTATGAATTTTGCACAGTTACAAAACAGAACTGCACTCCACCATATAATTTTTTAATATACTTTCATACACTTTACAACAGAGAATTCCACTGCTAACTTTTTTTCCTCATCATGTATCACTACATCAGCAGAATAATGAAAAAAAAAAGAATGAACAATTTCAGACATAACTTGCAGGTCATGTAAAAGTAGTTGAGCATCTGGCATCAACAGACTAATGGCTACAACAAATAGGCCAAAGGGCAGTATATCACCTTTCGGGTATTAATTCAAATCTTTTGTGTACTTCTCATATGTCATAACACCTCTTTCATTTCAAAGCATAATATATAAAGATGCTACTTTTCTCTGCATGTTTCTGCAACTATGATTTATGTGCCACAAAAATGAGAATAACTCCATTGGCTCAAACACATATGACTTTCACATGGCATCAATTCAGGATGGAATGGCTAATGTTGATTTCATTTACCAATAAAATCAAAGCAAAATGAGAGATATGAGAACAGATGGACTTGAAAGCACCTGCCAATCTTAGATAAATATCTTTTCCACTTCAATTTATTCATACTAGATACATGGTTTTTACCATGTGTATGGTAGATATGAGCAAGTTTCCTTAAGAAAATTCTTCATGAAGGTATCTTTCCCCTTAGACAGATAACCTTTGCAAGCTTTGACATAATCAAATAAACCCAAGCAAACCAACAAACTCAGATATAAATAATTGATGCTTGGATAAATGCTCTTATAAATTAAAATGAAATAGATGAAAACAAATGTAGGTTTTACTGTTTAAGTCTCTGAATCAAAGCATGTTTTTAAAAGCCTCCAGTTTTCCAGATGCAGTACTTCCAAATTTAATGGTCTATTTCCATAGCGCAAACAGATTTTGCACAAAATCCACTATAGAACTTAACAATAGATAACCATATATTTACATTTAATAAAAATATCCATAAACTCCAGATTGATAATTAACATTTGTTAATAATTAAATGAATTCATTAACTCAAAAATTCGTAGTTAAACTTTGATTCTCAGATTAATTCCACATGAATATTATTATAGTTATAAGTATTTTATATGTACTTATTAAAGAGATCAGATACTAAATGATTATAAGAAAATTCCATACTTGAAGCTGAGATTATGCTACAGAAAAACAGAAATTGAACTCTACATTTCCACACCCATTTCCGAAAGTTTTATAAATGGAAATTCCTTAAAAGGATCATTAACTTTTTACAAACAATGCAACAATTAGTTAAATACATGTAGTTACTATAACAAGCAGAAAAACATTTTTAATTTGCATCAACTTGCCTGCTTTCGTTATTCTTGGAGTATTGCTTCGTCCACATGAATTTTCCCGTGACAATACAGAAATTCCCCCAAAACTACTTGCTTTGGTTATGACAGGACGTGGTGATTTAGTTGGCAATAAGAAAGCTTTATTTTCATTCTCATTTTTTGCCAGAACAGCAAAAGAACTTTTTCCAGTTTGGGCAGGAGTCTAAAAGAGGAAAATTACAAAAATGCTTTAATAAACTTTATAAATATTAAACAAATAAATGCTATAAAGGAATCATAAGCATCAATGTTCAATTCTATCAAAAATACTTTTATATACTTCCTCAGAGCTACCACTAGATCAGAAATTCATCTGCTTTTGAGCATAAATGTAAAATATATCAGAGGTTCTATGACCTTCTCTCCCTAAGGGTATCCTGTAAGATTACAGAAAATGCATCTACAATAGAGCCTCATTTATCAAAAGGAAAGTGAAGCCATCTGCATATGATTTCCATATGTTGGCAGATTTTCATTGAGCTGTGCTGTCCATACACTTATAATTGCAGAACAACAATAATTTCAGGAAAGAACATTTTAAATTATCCTTTCTTTAAATTCTGCCTACCTTCAACTGATATGAAAATTCTTTTTAGCCCAAACTGGCATTTCAAGAGAAGAGCTATTTCTCTCGAAATGGCATTTTGTGTCAAATCACTATAAACGGTTGTATCACTTTTCAGACCACTGCCACCACTATTGCCCTGTTCTCATGGGCAACTCTGGGACCCTTAGTTGCGGTAGAATAGATCAGGAAAGCTGTATAGCATCTGTCTTCCTAACTAGAAAAGGAATCTTTATGGCAAGGCTCAAATAGTGTTAGAGTGGTTCAACGAGCATCATAAGGATGCATTCCAATTAATGTTCTGGCCAACTAACTGGCCCGATCTAACCCAATAGAGCACATATGAGATGACACTGAACAGCAGCTCAGAGCTCAAACATCACCATGTCAGAATATCTCGACTTTGCACAACTGCTGCTGATATATTTGATACAACTTCTCTCCTGTCATTTACCAAGAACTTGTGGCATCCATGCAAAGGTACGTTGCAGTTGTTTTAGAGTCCAAAGGTCACATGTGTTATTGAGTTGGTGATTATAATGTTTTTGCACTTCCGTGTAGATAGATGCCTTTATTTTATAGAATGTTAATCGATTCTGGACAGAAAACAAATCTTTTGTGTATCATGCTGTGATCTATGATTTGTAGTAGTTGCATGTTGCATTAGTTGAGATTTTTTTCCATTATCAACACCTGCTGCTTTTCACAGCATGGAATAATAATTTCCACCTTATATTCCATATCTGATAATTTGGGCTCTAGTTTTAAAATAAGCTTTTAGTTATCTCATAGTGCTACCAATGGTCAAAAGTTTCTCATTAATTTTTAAGCAAATTTTGAACAATCGAGTTCAAAATACAATGTAATGAAGCGAATTTATCAAAATTTGATTAATATTTTTCTAAATTTAATGTTGAAACAATGTTTTGCACATATCTTTGTATAACAAACAAAAAATATCAGAACTTTACTATTCGCAATATTGGGCAGAGTGGGAAAAAAATCTTTTAAAGGAAATTTGAATAAAAGTTTTAATTTCTGAATATTAAATAAATTGCTCAGTTATTTTCGACTATTTGATGTCTATTATTTTAAAATTTCACTATCTAAATCAAAGTCTTGAAATTTTCACAGATTATAAAACAAACTCTTCACCCTCTTTTAAAACGAAAGTGATCAAAAATATTTATTTGGCGTTTTTTTTTTTTTACATTTATAAAAAAAAAAATGTTACAGTCTGAAGCAGAAGGAAGAAAAAAAAATTCGGTTTTTAAGCCATTACTTGAAAATAAAACTTTTGGGCTTATGCTATCATTTGTCACAGGATTCTTATTGCTTATGTGCAGATTTCTTCAATAGGAACTTCAACTTCTAAAATTTTACCTGTTTCGGCACCAATTATAGAACACACTTCTATATGCAAAGTGTGTCCTGTCCATATTCTACATTCCATTCCCACTTAGGCAAAAGAATTTGAACTAGTTCTGCCTGCCTTTTCTTCTGCAGCATTTTTGATGCTTTCAATGGCAATAGTTTTCAAAGTTGACCATGTTGCTATTACTTTTATTAAATAATGCATAGTTAATTTTCTTCTCAAATGCACTTTCTGCATGTTGATTGCAAGTATCATGTCATCACTTGATGAAAATGAGCTTTTATCAGGAAGTTCAGATCTGTTATTCGTGCAATGGTTGCCTTTGAATAAGTAAGTTGATGAAAAACCTCATTACTTCTTGCTGACAAAAAAATAAGATTTGCAGTCTGGAATATAGCAACATTCAGTTATGTAATGGCTGGGACAACTGTGAACAGGCAACATGTCTTTCTAAAAATGCTTTTTTTACATATGTGAGCTTCAATCATGAAGGAGTTTTAATCATGTCAGTGACCTTTATGTTTTTAATGATTTTTCACATACACATAACTACACAGTATATTTTAACATAATTTTTTTCAAATATGCACAAATGTTCAAACTGTAACATATGTATATTTTTTTCTGAAAATTCATAATTTTTAAGATTTAAAGATTGTGAAACTCCCTTAACTATTCAATTTACTTAATTAATCTAAAAAATAACAAATAAGTAAAGTTTAATATTATTTGCAATGAAATTTATCAGGCCTTTTTTTTTATTTTTTGCATTTGTTAAGTTTATATATATTTGTCTCAGCATTTCATTTTAAATGCTTATTTTATTTTTTTGGTGTGTGATCAGCAAATGATACTCTATGATACTTTACGGAAATTTAAAATTCTAATGTCCAAAAACACATCCTTTGTAATGATTTGAAATTTTCAAGAATAAAAAAACACTCTTCCAAAACAAGAGTGATAAAAAATATTAATTAGATGCCTTTTTAGAATTTTTATAAAGTAGCCGCATTTTCGTAAGCATTTCTTTAACTCAGGTTGTCATTATGGCCAAAACCTGTCATCAAATTTTTGTACTGTTTTCAGACAATTATTGAGCACAAATTTTGCCCACATACACATTATGGATGACAACACAATTTGGTGCAGTGATACGTTTTTCAAATCTGGACTTTTAAAAATTTAATACTGACATGATTTTTCACACATATCTTCACTGAAAGAAAAAAACTAAAATTGTAAGTATGCTCTTTGCATTTATGAGCGGGAATAAAGATCGTTTAAATGAAGTTCTTGACAATTTACTGAAAATCATTTTATTTTTTCAAACAAAGAATTTTGGAAGTAAAAGATTGTTTTTTCATTGTTGAAAACCGGTTTTCAATGGAATAATTGGCACTGTTTGGTTTACTTAATTCTGGCAAAGCACATGAGGGTGATCTGCTTAAGGGGAAAGATGCCTTTGTGGAGGACAGGAAATTAGCTCATATGCAAATCATACATGGGGAAAACCATGAAAATACCAATGTGCTCCTCTATTCACCAAGCTTCGAGCCCTGTTGTTGCGACTAAACAGAAAAATAAAATAAGGCCAAAATAGCTTTTATTAAAAACTCATCAAATAATTAATGAACTAAAAAAAATTAATTTAGCATACATTTTCA